>JAWQFJ010030456.1:0-30000 GCA_034096865.1 Theodoxus fluviatilis | reverse complement strand
CGTGCAAGGGCTACATTTACGTGGCGGGCTGGGGAAGGCGTGTGGTCTCCTACCCCGACACGGTCAGCAACCAAGAACAGCGACCACGGCCCTGGCCCCGCAAGCACAAGGAAGACATTCACTCCATGGCCCTCATCTACCCCTCCTTCATCGTCACTGGCTCCTACGACGGGGACATCATCATCAGCTACCGGGAAACCGGCCTGGTTTGCGCCAAGGTCAAAATGGGGGAATGAGAGGAGAGAGAGAGAGAGAGAGAGAGAGAGAGAGAGAGAGAGAGAGAGAGAGAGAGAGAGAGAGAGAGAGAGAGAGGTTGATTTGTGTAAAAAGGTGTTGGGCGAAGGAAAAAGAGATGCGAACGGACATCATTTAAATTGAAAGATATAAATACATTCCTTTCATTCATTTATTCACTCTCGTTTGCTTCCTCGCAACTTTCCTCGTCCACACGATCACTTTGCTCTCTGACTCATTCAACCTTTTACAGAACGTTATCCTGCTGTCCTTAGAGACGCTGATGGAACACTTCATTCCAGGCGTAGTCATCCAGTAAACGCAAATGGAGCGGACCACGGCGGGCTCCTCACCAGGGCGTGTATCTAGCCAGTGGCTGGGTGTTGCTGCTCCTATCAGTCGCACTCTGACACCTAGCAAATATCGTGGGCGACGTCGTTGCCGTCATAACTGTCCAGGTCGCTGTGAATAATTCACTTTGTCATTGCATCTCCCTTAGTGCAGATCGTATAAAATGTTGTCGTCATCACCACTGTCATCGTCTCTGTCTGTCGCTGTCGTCTGCTGTGATCACCACCACCACCACTACCACTATCACCACCATCCCCACCACCCACCACCCTTTCCACCGTCACCACCACCGTCACCACCACCACCACCGTAACCACCATTACCCACAGTCACCACCACCATCACAACCACCACCACCTTAACCACTTAAACCATCACCACCACAGTTACGTATATCATCACCACCATAATCATATACATCATCACCACAACCAGTTAAACCAGCAGCAGCAGAAGCACCATCCCCACCACCACCATTTCCACCGTCACCACCACCGTCACCACCACCACCACCATAACCACCACTACCACAGTCACCACCACTATCACAACCACCACCACCATAACCACTTAAACCATCACCACCACAGTTACGTATATCATCACCACCATAATCATATACATCATCATCACCACAAACCAGTTTAACCAGCAGCAGCAGAAGCACCACCTTCACCACCACCATTATTATATTATCAACGTCGTCGTTGTCGTTGTCAATCTCGTCCTCATTATCGTACCCTAACACACATTTTGCTTGAAGCCACTGCTTGAATGTCACTGGGGCAGGCCCCGCAATCAGCAAGTCCACAGCACTCCAGCTGATGAACGAAATGGCTTGCACCACGCACTGCATTGCTTCCATCCTCATTTCGTATGGCCATGCACCCGTGCTTGCTAACACTCACATGAAAGACGAGGCGTAAAAGTTTCTTCCCACTACAGATGAACGCCTATCGCGGGATCAGAGTGCACGATGACGTTTTGTTCGAGCAGTTCGAGACGCCCAAAATTCCCGCCGTTTTCCCCAGAACGGAGGAGCCAGCCACGGTGAGTCCCTCTCCAGCCACGGCGAGACCCTCTCCAGCCACGGTGAGACCCTCTCCAGCCACGGGCGTCTCTCCTGGCTCGCCTCGTGTCCCCTCCATCTGCAACGTGTGCAAGAGTCCTCACGACCAGTGCAATACTCTGTCATGTCTGAGTTCGTTTCGAAGTGAATATATATATATATATATATATATATATATATATATATATATATATATATATATATATATATACGTGGACTTCTGTGTGCTTAGTGTAAGTGTGTTTGCAAGCATGCGTGCGTGCGTGTGTGTCTGTGAATGTGTGTGTATTTGTGTGTATATGTGTATGTATGTGTGTGTGTATGTGTGTGTATGTGAGTGTAAGTGTGTCTGTGCGTGTTTGTGTGTGTGTGTGTGTGTGTGTGTGTGTGTGTGTATGCGCGCACGCGTGCGTGTGTGCATGCGTGCGTGCGCGAAAGTGTGTGTATGCGCGTGTGTGTTAGCGCGAATATGTATGTGTGCTTAGGTCGGGTTTGTGCGTTTTTGTGGTTAGATCATTCCTGCGTCCTTCCAGTCAATTGGCCGTCTCACCGTGCCTTCTTCTGCCAATCTCTCTGTATGTCTCTCTGCCTGCCTTTCTGTCTGTCTTTCTGCCAATCTCTCTGTATGTCTCTCTGCCTGCCTTTCTGTCTGTCTTTCTGCCAATCTCTCTGTATGTCTCTCTGCCTGCCTTTCTGTCTGTCTTTCTGCCTGTCTCTCTGAATGTCTCTCTGCCTCCCTCTGTACGTCTCTCTGCCTGTCTCTCTGCCTGTCTCCTTGCCTGCCTCTCTGCCTGTCTCTCTGCCTGTCTCTCTGCCTACCTCTCTGCCTGTCTCTCTGCCTGCCTCTGTATGTCTCTCTGCCTGTCTCTCTGCCTGTCTCTCTGCCTGTCTCTCTGCCTGTCTCTCTGCCTACCTCTCTGCCTGTCTCTCTGCCTGCCTCTGTATGTCTCTCTGCCTGTCTCTCTGCCTGTCTCTCTGCCTACCTCTCTGCCTGTCTCTCTGCCTGCCTCTGTATGTCTCTCTGCCTGTCTCTCTGCCTGTCTTTCTGCCTGTCTCTCTGTCTGTCTCTCTTCCTGTCTCTCTGCCTGTCTCTCTACCTGTCTATGTATGTCTGTCTGCCTGTCTGTCTGCCTGTCTTTCTGCCTGTCTCTCTGCCTGTCTTTCTGCCTGTCTACCTATCTGTCTACCTGTCTTTCCGCCTGTCTTTCTGCCTGTCTACCTGTCTTTCTGTCTGCCTTTCTGCCTGTATTTATGCCTGTCTTTCTACATGTCTGTCTACCTGTCTTTCTGTCTGCCTTTCTGCCTGCCTTTCTGCCTGCATTTCTGCCTGTATTTCTGCCTGTTTGTCTACCTGTCTGTCTACCTGTCTTTCTGGCTGTCTGTCTACCTTTCTTTCTGCCTGTCTTTCTGTCTGTCTTTCTACCTGTCTGTCTACCTGTCTTTCTGCTTGTCTGTCTACATGTCTGTCTACCTGTCTTTCTGCCTGTCTTTCTGCCTGACTGTCTACCTGTCTCTCTGCCTGTCTCTGTATGTCTTTCTACCAGTCTGTCTACCTGTCTTTCTGCCTGTCTTTCTGCCTGACTGTCTACCTGTCTTTCTGCCTGTCTTTCTGTCTGTCTTTCTGCTTGTCTGTCTACATGTCTGTCTACCTGTCTGTCAATCTGTCTTTCTGCCTGTCTGTTTACGTGTCTGTCTGTCTGTTTACCTGTCTGTCTTCCTGTCTGTCTACCTGTCTGTCTACCTGTCTGTCTTCCTGTCTGTCTACCTGTCTGTCTACCTGTCTGTCTTCCTGTCTGTCTACCTGTCTGTCTACCTGTCTGTCTTCCTGTCTGTCTACCTGTCTGTCTACCTGTCTGTCTTCCTGTCTGTCTACCTGTCTTTCTGCCTGGACGAGCGTCTACGTTTTGTGTCTCGCTGCTTCTCTCTCTTCTGCTTTGCATGGTCCGTCACCGCGTCTGTCTCCAACAACCCAGTCTGCCTACATCCTCAATTTTCGTGGCGAGGATTCTCAACGTTCTTGTCCCACTCTCTTCCTACCGGCTCAGTCTGAGAGCTCAGCCTTGAGTGCTGAGTGTGGGCCTGCAATCCGACAGAGGGGGACGTGCACACACCCGCTTCTGCACGTGTTCAGTCCTGGGGACAATTGGGAGCCCCCCAAGTCTACGGATGCCAGCAAGCGGCGCTGGACGGGCATGCAGTACGAGAATATCGCCCGCAAGTTTGAGGCAGCTGTGGAGCACATAGTGGTGCTGCAGGCCAGGGTGGACAACATTTTCGAACCTCACACAGGTCAGTCTGACACGCAGTCCGCTTCAGGCAGGTTTCACAATTTCAAATTTCAGACTTCCTTTTCAGGCATAATACACCCGAATCTAAATCACTCCCCCCTCCCCTCAAATATACTTTATAAACAGTTTTCACATTTCCAGAACAAAGAACAATGAAAAAAATATATGAAGACAGTTCACATTATGCACAAAGTTAAGATAAAATATGTGATACCCCTCTGGTCGATGGAGAAAGGCCAAACCGAAGGAGATCCTTTTTGCAGCCTAATATGACAACAGATGTCAAAATAAATGCATAGCAACTTATGCTGAAGCCAAAGTGAACACATACAGACCTTATACGCAAAGACCAAATTTTGGAATCTAAATTATTGTACGCAATTTTCACATCGCGTTTCTATTTTTGTTAAATATCACAGAAAACAGTATGTGAAGTGTTGACAATTAGCAAAATATTGCACTCACTGCTTTACTGTTTTGCACAGTGCAATATAACACTAGACTTAGATTTGATTATTTGGTTTCATATGACGGGAAACATAACTCTACCCCCTAGAAATCTGCATGGCTTATAATGCACTCAATGTTCAGGACACATGCATCAGTTACTACTAAAGACGCAATTGGCACTACATATGTTGTGCTTTATTTTTTGGACTACTCCCCAAAACAGAACTCAGTGGAAGAACAGCCAATGTAACGTTTTGTATTATCACTGAAAAAGAGTCACACATTTAAGTGACTGGAACTCAGGAACCGTCCAGCTACATCACATTCAGGTGCTTACACTTACACTTATGTCGCCATTTACATAACCGAAACAGTCGTCCGTCTCTATTCTAACAACTGCAAACGGTTGTCTGACAACATTGTAACATTGGCAACCATCCTAAAACTTGCCAGAAGTGTGTTGTTTTTCCCCTTTTCCATCTAGCTGAAATTAAGTGTTAATCAACATCACAGCTTCAGTTCAGCGTGATTGAGATGCTTTTTTGTTTTTGTTTTTGTTGATAAAATTCAAGTTTGGCCTGTCGAAAAAGGGAAGTCATGTCTGTCTACATTCTAACGACCACAACGCATTCATTCACACGCGTTGCGGTCGTTAGAAATTGTGGACAGACAGCAGAAAAACAGGAAAATTCTGCCAAATTAAACCACGTAGATTTGTGTGGGTGTGTGTCCATGCTGTTTTGAGTGCAGGGAGTATGAAAATAAGGTCGGTACCGTCATTCCCTCGGGCCATCATGCGTAAAAGAAGCCGAATTTTCTCGTTGTGGTAGTTATAAAATGTTGACAGACACGACGCCCAATCTACCTTTTTTTCCCAACTTCACATGACACAGCGGTCCTTGGCGTTTACAAACTTCTCGATGTTATTCAAGTGTCACAGAGAGTGTCTTTGTGGTGGTTTTGAGTTGCTGATGCATAGCAAATGGTGATGTATTGAGCATGTTATCTGATCTCCTCCTGTTTTCGATGACAGACAAGACTGATCCAAACTCAGGGGTGATCTCGAGTCGACTATGCTAGCAAACATCGTTTCATTTTCCATCTAAATGAAATTATGTGTTAATAAGTGTTCTTCTTCTTCTCGAATGCCATCGCACTTGGATTCTAGAGTCAAGGATGAAATGGGCTGTCTTCTGGAGAGATTCCACCCTGCCGTTCAGCTTTTTTTGAATGCTTGCTAGTTCTGGCCAAACGTCCTCTCGCAACGGCCGGTGGTTCCTGCATTCCTGCAGAATGTGTTCAGCCGTCTGGTCGGCCTCTCCACAGGAGCACTTTGGGTGTGGCACTAGTCTGAATCTCGTAATAAGTGTTAATAAACATAATAACTTCAGTTCAGTGTACTGGCAATGCCTTTTTCGTATTTGGTTTTTGTTCTTAATGCTCTTATTTGGTCTGTCGAAAAAGGGAAATCACAGCTGTCTACATTATCACGACCTCCACCGTATTCACGCGCTTAGTAAACACAGGAGTACACAAATCTGATTCACGTGATATTAGTCTATATATGCTCTTATTAGTCAACTTAATCATAGATGCACATGTTTCATGTCATAATCAACAGAAGAGAAACATTTTCACACCAACATCACTGGCATAGCCCGAGGCTGATCACCGTGAAACCTGCCTTCAACGCCTATGGAAAGGAAGCCTGGCTGGTTGAACTGGGAATGGGTGCTGTTCAGTCCAAAGAGGACAAACAAAAAATATTTATGATTGAGCGAAAGGATACTGTTTCTTTGTGACTAGTGTAAGAGTTTCAGGAGTAAGAGTCCACAAAAATGTGACACAATACAGTACCGATGAACTTAACACCACCACTATCACAACCATCACCACAAGCATCATCCCTACCACCGCATCCACAATCATCATTGCAATCACCGCCGCAATTGCCATAGCCATCCTCACGTTAATCACCATCTCTGTAGGCAATCTCTCTGTTGTTATCGTCACTGCAGCCATCCTTTTTAATTGCCGTTCCCTTGAACAGTTCCTTCACGTACAAAATGAATCTGCACTTCATCTTCAGAATCCACAACCACTTGTGCAAAACGCTCACTGCATGTCGCTCCACAAACGCTAATGTCATACTCCAGCCACACATCAATCACGCCATTACCTTCCCACATGCACACTGCATTCACACCTCATTCATACCATAACCTTCCCACATGCACACTGCATTCACACCTCATTCATACCATTACCTTCCCACATGCACGCTGCATTCACACCTCATTCACGCCGTTACCTTGCCACATGCACACTGCATTCACACCTCAATCACGCCATTACCTTTCCACATGCACGCTGCATTCACACCTCATTCACGCCATTACCTTCCCACATGCACGCTGCATTCACACCTCATTCACGCCATTACCTTCCCACATGCACGCTGCATTCATTCCTCATTCACGCCATTACCTTGCCACATGCACACTGCATTCACACCTCATTCACGCCATTACCTTGCCACATGCACGCTGCATTCACACCTCATTCACGCCATTACCTTGCCACATGCACGCTGCATTCACACCTCATTCGTGCCATTACCTTGCCACATGCACACTGCATTCACACCTCATTCGTGCCATTACCTTGCCACATGCACACTGCATTCACACCTCATTCGTGCCATTATATTGCCACATGCACGCTGCATTCACACCTCATTCGTGCCATTATATTGCCACATGCACGCTGCATTCACACCTCATTCATGCCATTATATTGCCACATGCACGCTGCATTCACACCTCATTCGTGCCATTATATTGCCACATGCACACTGCATTCACACCTCATTCGTGCCATTATATTGCCACATGCACACTGCATTCACACCTCATTCGTGCCATTATATTGCCACATGCACGCTGCATTCACACCTCATTCACGCCATTACCTTCCCACATGCACGCTGCATTCACACCTCATTCGTGCCATTATATTGCCACATGCACACTGCATTCACACCTTATTCACGCCGTTACCTTCCCACATGCACGCTGCATTCATTCCTCATTCACGCCATTACCTTGCCACATGCACGCTGCATTCACACCTCATTCACGCCATTACCTTCCCACATGCACACTGCATTCACACCTCATTCACGCCATTACCTTCCCACATGCACGCTGCATTCATTCCTCACTCACGCCATTACCTTGCCACATGCACACTGCATTCACACCTCATTCACGCCATGACCTTGCCACATGCACGCTGCATTCACACCTCATTCACGCCATTTCCTTGCCACATGCACGCTGCATTCACACCTCATTCGTGCCATTACCTTGCCACATGCACGCTGCATTCACACCTCATTCGTGCCATTACCTAGCCACATGCACGCTGCATTCACACCTCATTCGTGCCATTACCTTGCCACATGCACGCAGCATTCACACCTCATTCATGCCATTACCTTGCCACATGCACACTGCATTCACACCTTATTGTGCCATTACCTTCCCACAAGCACGCTGCATTCATTCCTCATTCACGCCATTACCTTGCCACATGCACACTGCATTCACACCGTATTGTGCCATTACCTTCCCACAAGCACGCTGCATTCATTCCTCATTCACGCCATTACCTTGCCACATGCACACTGCATTCACACCTCATTCACGCCATTACCTTCCCACATGCACTCTGCATTCATTCCTCATTCATGCCTTTACCTTCCCACATGCACGCTGCATTCATTCCTCTTTCACGCCATTACCTTCATACATGCACACTGCATTCACACCTCATTCACGCCATTACCTTCCCACATGCACACTGCATTCACACCTCATTCATACCATTACCTTCCCACATGCACGCTGCATTCATTCCTCATTCACGCCATTACCTTGCCACATGCACATTGCATTCACACCTCATTCATACCATTACCTTCCCACATGCGCACTGCGTTCACACCTCATTCATACCATTACCTTGCCACATGCACGCTGCATTCATTCCTCATTCACGCCATTACCTTCCCACATGCACGCTGCATTCATTCCTCATTCACGCCATTACCTTCATACATGCACACTGCATTCACACCTCATTCATACCATAACCTTGCCACATGCACACTGCATTCACACCTCATTTATACCATTACCTTCCCACATGCACACTGCATTCACACCTCATTCATACCATTACCTTCCCACATGCACACTGCATTCACACCTCATTCATACCATTACCTTCCCACATGCACACTGCATTCACACCTCATTCGTGCCATTACCTTGCCTTATGCACACTGCATTCACACCTCATTCGTGCCATTATATTGCCACATGCACGCTGCATTCACACCTCATTCGTGCCATTATATTGCCACATGCACGCTGCATTCACACCTCATTCGTGCCATTATATTGCAACATGCACACTGCATTCACAGCTCATTCGTGCCATTATATTGCCACATGCACACTGCATTCACAGCTCATTCACGCCATTACCTTCCCACATGCATGCTGCATTCACACCTCATTCGTGCCATTATATTGCCACATGCACACTGCATTCACACCTCATTCACGCCGTTACCTTCCCACATGCACGCTGCATTCATTCCTCATTCACGCCATTACCTTGCCACATGCACGCTGCATTCACACCTCATTCACGCCATTACCTTGCCACATGCACACTGCATCCACACCTCATTCACGCCATTACCTTGCCACATGCACGCTGCATTCACACCTCATTCGTGCCATTACCTTGCCACATGCACGCTGCATTCACACCTCATTCGTGCCATTACCTTGCCACATGCACGCTGCATTCACACCTCATTCGTGCCATTACCTTGCCACATGCACGCTGCATTCACACCTCATTCATGCCATTACCTTGCCACATGCACACTGCATTCACACCTCATTCGTGTCATTACCTTCCCACATGCACGCTGCATTCATTCCTCATTCACGCCATTACCTTCCCACATGCACGCTGCATTCATTCCTCATTCATGCCATTACCTTCCCACATGCACGCTGCATTCATTCCTCATTCACGCCATTACCTTCCCACATGCACGCTGCATTCATTCCTCATTCACGCCATTACCTTGCCACATGCACGCTGCATTCATTCCTCATTCACGCCATTACCTTCCCACATGCACGCTGCATTCATTCCTCATTCACGCCATTACCTTCATACATGCACGCTGCATTCATTCCTCATTCATGCCATTACCTTCCCACATGCACGCTGCATTCATTCCTCATTCACGCCATTACCTTCCCACATGCACGCTGCATTCATTCCTCATTCACGCCATTACCTTCCCACATGCACGCTGCATTCATTCCTCATTCACGCCATTACCTTCCCACATGCACGCTGCATTCATTCCTCATTCACGCCATTACCTTGCCACATGCACGCTGCATTCACACCTCATTCACGCCATTACCTTCCCACATGCACGCTGCATTCATTCCTCATTCACGCCATTACCTTCCCACATGCACGCTGCATTCATTCCTCATTCACGCCATTACCTTCCCACATGCACGCTGCATTCATTCCTCATTCACGCCATTACCTTCCCACATGCACACTGCATTCATTCCTCATTCACGCCATTACCTTCCCACATGCACGCTGCATTCATTCCTCATTCACGCCATTACCTTCCCACATGCACGCTGCATTCATTCCTCATTCACGCCATTACCTTCCCACATGCACGCTGCATTCATTCCTCATTCACGCCATTACCTTCCCACATGCACGCTGCATTCATTCCTCATTCACGCCATTACCTTCCCACATGCACGCTGCATTCATTCCTCATTCACGCCATTACCTTCCCACATGCACGCTGCATTCATTCCTCATTCACGCCATTACCTTCCCACATGCACGCTGCATTCATTCCTCATTCACGCCATTACCTTCCCACATGCACGCTGCATTCATTCCTCATTCACGCCATTACCTTCCCACATGCACGCTGCATTCATTCCTCATTCATGCCATTACCTTCCCACATGCACGCTGCATTCACACCTCATTCACGCCATTACCTTCCCACATGCACGCTGCATTCATTCCTCATTCATGCCATTACCTTCCCACATGCACGCTGCATTCATTCCTCATTCACGCCATTACCTTCCCACATGCACGCTGCATTCATTCCTCATTCACGCCATTACCTTCCCACATGCACGCTGCATTCATTCCTCATTCACGCCATTACCTTCCCACATGCACGCTGCATTCATTCCTCATTCACGCCATTACCTTCCCACATGCACGCTGCATTCATTCCTCATTCACGCCATTACCTTCCCACATGCACGCTGCATTCATTCCTCATTCACGCCATTACCTTCCCACATGCACGCTGCATTCATTCCTCATTCACGCCATTACCTTCCCACATGCACGCTGCATTCATTCCTCATTCACGCCATTACCTTCCCACATGCACGCTGCATTCATTCCTCATTCACGCCATTACCTTCCCACATGCACGCTGCATTCATTCCTCATTCACGCCATTACCTTCCCACATGCACGCTGCATTCATTCCTCATTCACGCCATTACCTTCCCACATGCACGCTGCATTCATTCCTCATTCACGCCATTACCTTCCCACATGCACGCTGCATTCATTCCTCATTCACGCCATTACCTTCCCACATGCACGCTGCATTCATTCCTCATTCACGCCATTACCTTCCCACATGCACGCTGCATTCATTCCTCATTCACGCCATTACCTTCCCACATGCACGCTGCATTCATTCCTCATTCACGCCATTACCTTCCCACATGCACGCTGCATTCATTCCTCATTCACGCCATTACCTTCCCACATGCACGCTGCATTCATTCCTCATTCACGCCATTACCTTCCCACATGCACGCTGCATTCATTCCTCATTCACGCCATTACCTTCCCACATGCACGCTGCATTCATTCCTCATTCACGCCATTACCTTCCCACATGCACGCTGCATTCATTCCTCATTCACGCCATTACCTTCCCACATGCACGCTGCATTCATTCCTCATTCACGCCATTACCTTCCCACATGCACGCTGCATTCATTCCTCATTCACGCCATTACCTTCCCACATGCACGCTGCATTCATTCCTCATTCACGCCATTACCTTCCCACATGCACGCTGCATTCATTCCTCATTCACGCCATTACCTTCCCACATGCACGCTGCATTCATTCCTCATTCACGCCATTACCTTCCCACATGCACGCTGCATTCATTCCTCATTCACGCCATTACCTTCCCACATGCACGCTGCATTCATTCCTCATTCACGCCATTACCTTCCCACATGCACGCTGCATTCATTCCTCATTCACGCCATTACCTTCCCACATGCACGCTGCATTCATTCCTCATTCACGCCATTACCTTCCCACATGCACGCTGCATTCATTCCTCATTCACGCCATTACCTTCCCACATGCACGCTGCATTCATTCCTCATTCACGCCATTACCTTCCCACATGCACGCTGCATTCATTCCTCATTCACGCCATTACCTTCCCACATGCACGCTGCATTCATTCCTCATTCACGCCATTACCTTCCCACATGCACGCTGCATTCATTCCTCATTCACGCCATTACCTTCCCACATGCACGCTGCATTCATTCCTCATTCACGCCATTACCTTCCCACATGCACGCTGCATTCATTCCTCATTCACGCCATTACCTTCCCACATGCACGCTGCATTCATTCCTCATTCACGCCATTACCTTCCCACATGCACGCTGCATTCATTCCTCATTCACGCCATTACCTTCCCACATGCACGCTGCATTCATTCCTCATTCACGCCATTACCTTCCCACATGCACGCTGCATTCATTCCTCATTCACGCCATTACCTTCCCACATGCACGCTGCATTCATTCCTCATTCACGCCATTACCTTCCCACATGCACGCTGCATTCATTCCTCATTCACGCCATTACCTTCCCACATGCACGCTGCATTCATTCCTCATTCACGCCATTACCTTCCCACATGCACGCTGCATTCATTCCTCATTCACGCCATTACCTTCCCACATGCACGCTGCATTCATTCCTCATTCACGCCATTACCTTCCCACATGCACACTGCATTCATTCCTCATTCACGCCATTACCTTCCCACATGCACGCTGCATTCATTCCTCATTCACGCCATTACCTTCCCACATGCACGCTGCATTCATTCCTCATTCACGCCATTACCTTCCCACATGCACGCTGCATTCATTCCTCATTCACGCCATTACCTTCCCACATGCACGCTGCATTCATTCCTCATTCACGCCATTACCTTCCCACATGCACGCTGCATTCATTCCTCATTCACGCCATTACCTTCCCACATGCACACTGCATTCATTCCTCATTCACGCCATTACCTTCCCACATGCACGCTGCATTCATTCCTCATTCACGCCATTACCTTCCCACATGCACACTGCATTCATTCCTCATTCACGCCATTACCTTCCCACATGCACGCTGCATTCATTCCTCATTCACGCCATTACCTTCCACATGCACACTGCATTCATTCCTCATTCACGCCATTACCTTCCCACATGCACGCTGCATTCATTCCTCATTCACGCCATTACCTTCCCACATGCACGCTGCATTCATTCCTCATTCACGCCATTACCTTCCCACATGCACGCTGCATTCATTCCTCATTCACGCCATTACCTTCCACATGCACACTGCATTCATTCCTCATTCACGCCATTACCTTCCCACATGCACACTGCATTCATTCCTCATTCACGCCATTACCTTCCCACATGCACGCTGCATTCATTCCTCATTCACGCCATTACCTTCCCACATGCACACTGCATTCATTCCTCATTCACGCCATTACCTTCCCACATGCACGCTGCATTCATTCCTCATTCACGCCATTACCTTCCCACATGCACGCTGCATTCATTCCTCATTCACGCCATTACCTTCCACATGCACGCTGCATTCATTCCTCATTCACGCCATTACCTTCCCACATGCACACTGCATTCATTCCTCATTCACGCCATTACCTTCCCACATGCACGCTGCATTCATTCCTCATTCACGCCATTACCTTCCCACATGCACGCTGCATTCATTCCTCATTCACGCCATTACCTTCCCACATGCACACTGCATTCATTCCTCATTCACGCCATTACCTTCCCACATGCACGCTGCATTCATTCCTCATTCACGCCATTACCTTCCCACATGCACGCTGCATTCATTCCTCATTCACGCCATTACCTTCCCACATGCACGCTGCATTCATTCCTCATTCACGCCATTACCTTCCCACATGCACACTGCATTCATTCCTCATTCACGCCATTACCTTCCCACATGCACGCTGCATTCATTCCTCATTCACGCCATTACCTTCCCACATGCACGCTGCATTCATTCCTCATTCACGCCATTACCTTCCCACATGCACACTGCATTCATTCCTCATTCACGCCATTACCTTCCCACATGCACACTGCATTCACACCTCATTCACGCCATTACCTTCCCACATGCACGCTGCATTCATTCCTCATTCACGCCATTACCTTCCCACATGCACGCTGCATTCATTCCTCATTCACGCCATTACCTTCCCACATGCACACTGCATTCATTCCTCATTCACGCCATTACCTTCCCACATGCACGCTGCATTCATTCCTCATTCACGCCATTACCTTCCCACATGCACGCTGCATTCATTCCTCATTCACGCCATTACCTTCCCACATGCACGCTGCATTCATTCCTCATTCACGCCATTACCTTCCCACATGCACGCTGCATTCATTCCTCATTCACGCCATTACCTTCCCACATGCACGCTGCATTCATTCCTCATTCACGCCATTACCTTCCCACATGCACACTGCATTCATTCCTCATTCACGCCATTACCTTCCCACATGCACACTGCATTCATTCCTCATTCACGCCATTACCTTCCCACATGCACGCTGCATTCATTCCTCATTCACGCCATTACCTTCCCACATGCACGCTGCATTCATTCCTCATTCACGCCATTACCTTCATACATGCACACTGCATTCACACCTCATTCACGCCATTACCTTCCCACATGCACGCTGCATTCATTCCTCATTCACGCCATTACCTTCCCACATGCACGCTGCATTCATTCCTCATTCACGCCATTACCTTCCCACATGCACACTGCATTCATTCCTCATTCACGCCATTACCTTCCCACATGCACACTGCATTCATTCCTCATTCACGCCATTACCTTCCCACATGCACGCTGCATTCATTCCTCATTCACGCCATTACCTTCCCACATGCACACTGCATTCATTCCTCATTCACGCCATTACCTTCCCACATGCACACTGCATTCATTCCTCATTCACGCCATTACCTTCCCACATGCACACTGCATTCATTCCTCATTCACGCCATTACCTTCCCACATGCACGCTGCATTCATTCCTCATTCACGCCATTACCTTCCCACATGCACACTGCATTCATTCCTCATTCACGCCATTACCTTCCCACATGCACGCTGCATTCATTCCTCATTCACGCCATTACCTTCCCACATGCACGCTGCATTCATTCCTCATTCACGCCATTACCTTCCACATGCACGCTGCATTCATTCCTCATTCATGCCATTACCTTCCCACATGCACACTGCATTCATTCCTCATTCACGCCATTACCTTCCCACATGCACGCTGCATTCATTCCTCATTCACGCCATTACCTTCCCACATGCACGCTGCATTCATTCCTCATTCACGCCATTACCTTCCCACATGCACGCTGCATTCATTCCTCATTCACGCCATTACCTTCCCACATGCACACTGCATTCATTCCTCATTCACGCCATTACCTTCCCACATGCACGCTGCATTCATTCCTCATTCACGCCATTACCTTCCCACATGCACACTGCATTCACACCTCATTCATGCCATTACCTTCCACATGCACACTGCATTCATTCCTCATTCACGCCATTACCTTCCCACATGCACGCTGCATTCACACCTCATTCACGCCATTACCTTCCCACATGCACACTGCATTCATTCCTCATTCACGCCATTACCTTCCCACATGCACACTGCATTCATTCCTCATTCACGCCATTACCTTCCCACATGCACACTGCATTCATTCCTCATTCACGCCATTACCTTCCCACATGCACGCTGCATTCATTCCTCATTCACGCCATTACCTTCCCACATGCACACTGCATTCATTCCTCATTCATGCCATTACCTTCCCACATGCACGCTGCATTCATTCCTCATTCACGCCATTACCTTCCCACATTCACACCTCATTCGTGTCATTACCTTGCCACATGCACACTGCATTCATTCCTCATTCACGCCATTACCTTCCCACATGCACGCTGCATTCATTCCTCATTCACGCCATTACCTTCCCACATGCACACTGCATTCACACCTTATTGTGCCATTACCTTCCCACATGCACACTGCATTCACACCTCATTCGTGCCATTACCTTCCCACATGCACGCTGCATTCACACCTCATTCACGCCATTACCTTCCCACATGCACACTGCATTCATTCCTCATTCACGCCATTACCTTCCCACATGCACACTGCATTCATTCCTCATTCATGCCATTACCTTCCCACATGCACGCTGCATTCATTCCTCATTCACGCCATTACCTTCCCACATGCACGCTGCATTCATTCCTCATTCACGCCATTACCTTCCCACATGCACACTGCATTCATTCCTCATTCATGCCATTACCTTCCCACATGCACGCTGCATTCATTTCTCATTCACGCCATTACCTTCCCACATGCACGCTGCATTCATTCCTCATTCACGCCATTACCTTCATACATGCACACTGCATTCACACCTCATTCATACCATAACCTTGCCACATGCACACTGCATTCACACCTCATTCATACCATTACCTTCCCACATGCACACTGCATTCATTCCTCATTCATACCATTACCTTCCCACATGCACACTGCATTCATTCCTCATTCATACCATTACCTTCCCACATGCACACTGCATTCACACCTCATTCATACCATTACCTTCCCACATGCACGCTGCATTCATTCCTCATTCACGCCATTACCTTCATACATGCACACTGCATTCACACCTCATTCATACCATAACCTTGCCACATGCACACTGCATTCACACCTCATTCATACCATAACCTTGCCACATGCACACTGCATTCACACCTCATTCACGCCATTACCTTGCCACATGCACACTGCATTCACACCTCATTCACGCCATTACCTTCACACTTGCACACTGCAACCACACCTCATTCACGCCATTATATTGCCACATGCACACTGAAATCACACCTCATTCATGCCATAACCTTGCCACATGCACACTGCATTCACACCTCATTCACGCCATTACCTTGCCACATGCACACTGCATTCACACCTCATTCACGCCATTACCTTCACACTTGCACACTGCAACCACACCTCATTCACGCCATTATATTGCCACATGCACACTGAAACCACACCTCATTCATGCCATAACCTTTCATATGCACGCTGCAACCACACTTCATTCATGCCATTACCTTCACACATGCACACTGCATTCACACCTCATTCACGCCATTACCTTCACACTTGCACACTGCAACCACACTTCATTCACGCCATTATATTGCCACATGCACACTGAAACCACACCTCATTCATGCCATAACCTTTCCATATGCACGCTGCAACCACACTTCATTCATGCCATTGCCATCCCACGTGCATACTGCAACCACTTCTCTATCACGTCAATATCTTGACCATGACGTAACCGTGCTCCAATCACACAGTCACTGTGTTACTACCACGCGACAGCCACACCACCTATATGCCACCTAAGTCCCACAATCCTTTTTGCAACCGCGCCATAAATATGCCCAATCAATGCGGAAACTACGCCATAACTATGCCCCATCAATGACATATCCGCGCCATAACTATGCCTCCTCACTGCTAAAACCATGCCCAAACAATGTCACCTCAATGCAAAAACCATGCGTCAACCATGCCCCTTCAGTACCACAACCACGGAACAGCCATGAAACACATCCCTGCTTTCATTACCACTACGGCATGGCCAGTCTGATCCGCTGCTGCTGCCTGTTGCAGCCATTCTGATCACGGGGGGGTCTGAGGGCTGGTGCCGTGCCTGGTCAGCCACGGGGGGTCTATTGGGGCAGTTCAACGTCAACGTGCTGGGTGGGGAGTCTGTCACTTCCATGACCGTCAGCGCAGACAACGAGTTCCTCATCACCTGCGACTCCATTGGCTACTGCAGGGTGGGCCTCACAGGCATGGAGTCACATAGGGGTGAAAGGGGTACCTGTCAGGGCAGTACCGTACTTAGATCTAACCTTGATAAGGCAGAAATGCAGTATCTGGTGTTAATGCTCAATGCTCATAGTTAAGCTGCAGATGAGTAGTCCTCCTAGTAGTCCATAGGGGTGTAATGTCTATAGGGGTGTAAAGTCCATAGGGATGTAAAGTCCCTAGGGGTGTAAAGTCCATAGGGGTGTAAAGTTCATAGGGATGTAAAGTCCATAGGGGTAAAAGGCCTGGGCATTTTCAAACAGTTGTCGCTGTGAACACAATGTCTATACTTTTTGTTTAGAAGTTGTAGTATCCAGGGAATGTTTGTGACGTTTGTTGAAATAACTTTTGGGAGAAGGTTTCCTTGCTTAGATACACAGTGTGTCCAAATGTTGACCAAATTTTCGTATTTCCAGATGTGGGACATTGCAAATTACTGTGTAGTCACAAAAATGTCAGAAGAACAAATCCAAGCTCGCCAACGTTTGCTCAAGTACATGTTTCCGTACCTGTCTGTTGATCAACAGCGAAGAGGGTGAGTGTTGACAAGACAGACATATACACGTTCTGCCTTTAATTCACGTACATAGACACAGTTTTGCTGAACCATTTGAGCTTTTGTTCAGCAAGAATCATTTTATCGATTGACGGCAGCATCATTTATTTAGAGTGCAGCAAACGACTGGATCTCAGGGATGTAGAGCTGAAGTTGTTATTTGGGAAACTATTAAATTGGAGCTTAAGAACAAATATCTATGACATAGAGGTTTAAGATACCAGTAGGCCAATACTCAGTCAAACAAGTATGTCCCGCGCACTGCTTTTGCTTTGAACATGGTGTGGAACTGTTTCGATTGTAGATCAAAAGCAAACCGTTTTGCCCAAATTTATGTCTGTCATGTCTTAACAACTGTAATGAACAAAATGACTTGGAGAGATGAAACAAAGAGAGCTGGAAACACTTCAAAGGACTGGCTGAAATGGAAAACGGGTGTGGCTAATTAAGAACAGGCAATTGGGAAAATGTCACGAACAGAGAGATCCGAAGAGGCGTAATGAACAAAGCTGGACAGCTATAATGAACAGACAAATCTGGATGAGTTTAATGAACAGAGCTAGGCAGCTATAATGAACAGACAAATCTGGAGGAATTTAATGAACAGAGCTGGATAGCTATACTGAACAGACAAATCTGGATGAGTTTAATTAACAAAGCTGGAATTATCGCACTGAGCTGGAGAGGTGTAGGCCTACAGGCAGAGCTGGAGACACGCCGAGAAGGAACTGAGGGGGAATGGCGGCTCTCTGCTGGCAGAATCGTGGAGATGGTGAGGAGGGCGCGGGAGCTGATGAAGCGGCCGCCCCCCCAGAACAGCCTGCCTGCCCAGACCCTGGCCATGCCCTTCCTGCTGACCTCCTTCAGGGCGCACGCCGAGCGCATCAACCACGTGGAGTACGTCGACCACCGTCGACTGCTCATCACCGCCTCCAACAACTGCATCATCCGTCTGTGGACGCTGTCTGGTCGGTGCGTGTCTCCAGCCGTTGCCATGCATTCACAAAGTGTCATTGAATATCAGCCTGGTTCCAACATGATCTTGGTGTCCGAATGTTTAGAAAAGGAGAGAGTATGCAAACATACATGTTAGTTTTATCTCTGTAAATAAATCCATAACATTTGTATATACTATACATCGCATCTTTACATGTTTATGTTAATTGTAAATGTCACTTTCCGGATATTGTATGGAGCCATGAACTAGCATATTTCATTTGTACTTAAATGGCGCTTTATCATCGTCGTCATCGTCGTCGTTGTCATATCAGCATCATCATCATCATTATCATCAACATCATCATCATCATCATCATCATCATCATCATCATCATCGTCGCGTCGTCGTCGTCGTCGTCATCATTATCATCATCATCATCATCATTATCATCGTCGTCGTCATCATCATTAGTATGTTTTTTAAATCTGTTTTGAAGGCTTTTCTCTTCATCGGTGTACATTTTCTTTGTTTCGGAACCCTATCAGATTTCTGGTAGATCCAAGATGTTTTAGAGAATATGGACACGACCCAGGAAGGCAGCATTTCGGAGAGGTGCTGGTGTGTCCTGATGGCACTTTCGCAAGGTGTGCTGGGAGTTCAGGTCTGCTGCTTCAGTGTACTCCGGTGACTACTGGTGTCACGTGGGCTTCTACGTTTCACAGTTTCCTTGTTCAGTTGGGAGACCTTTGTCGTTTTCTTTATTCTAGTGTTGTTTGGTTAGATGTTCTGGTCGTTTGGGATGGCTGCATCAGTGAGATCTGCCAGGTTCATAATTTATTGAGTACGACTATACCGGTCTTCTTGCTGTGAGCACTCGATCTGTTCTAGTCTCTGTCTCAGGGCATTTTGACTTTATTCGTCTCCATGGGTATTTCTGGTCAGTGCTCCCGAAATATATCTGCTGTTCTAATCATGTACACTTTGCTGATGCCATGAAGTAGGATCTTTGCTACTTCAGTATGTCTCCTGACATGTTTCGTACCTTACATCGTTGAACACTCTAAAGCACCCTGATTTCAATTTTTGTTATCATTATTATTAATGTTGTTGTTGTTGTTGTTGTTGTTAAAGAATAGGTTTTAAAACACAACTCTGTGGTGTCCCTGTGTTGTAATCGTGGATTCACATTTCCTCAGTAGTCTTGGACGTGTCATTCAGTTTCTCAACGAACACGCACCGCATATCAAACTATTTATTGCCGCGCGCGCGATGAAATGTCACTGTAGATTTTAAGAAGGTATCATCATCGCCAGAGTTTTATTTCTCTCTTCTTCCCTATCCAACTTCTTCCCTATCCAACTTCTTCCCTATCCAACTTCTTCCCTATCCAACTTCTTCCCTAACCAACTTCTTCCCTATCCAACTTCTTCCCTATCCAACTTCTTCCCTATCCAACTTCTTCCCTATCCATCTTCTTCCCTATCCAACTTCTTCCCTATCCAACTTCTTCCCTATCCAACTTCTTCCCTATCCAACTTCTTTCCGTCCTTTGTGACAAACGCCTTTGTCGGCCTCTGCTGAATGATGCTTGGTTACATTACACGCCGACTCAGGGACAGTCTTATGCAATCAAAATCGAACAGGACGCTGTCACATGCTTTCATGTTTAGATTCGTGGGCTCCTTTGGTCGCCAGTGGAACGAGCTGCCTACATCGATGAACCCCGTGGAGCCTACAGAACACATTCCTAAGGACATCCGCAGAACTGCCTCGCCCGTCACTCAACGGTCTGTGGTGTTTTTCCCGGTACTCACTTTACCAAACTCTCTCTCTCTCTCTCTCTCTCTCTCTCTCTCTCTCTCTGTCTCTCTCTGTCTCTCTCTCTCTCTGTCTCTCTCTGTCTCTCTCTGTCTCTCTCTCTCTCTCTCTCTCTCTCTCTCTCTCTCTCTCTCTCTCTCTCTCTCTCTCTCTCTCTCTCTCTCTCTCTGTATCTTGTGTCTTCATGTGTATGTGTGTGTGTGTGTGTGTGTGCGTGCATGCATGCGTGCGTATCTGCGTGAGTGCGTGTGTGCGTGTGTGCGTGTGCATGTGTATGTGTTTGTGTGTGTATGTGTGAGTGTGCTTGCCTATGTGTGAATGCGTGTATGTGTGTGTGTGTGCGTGTGTGCGTGTGTGCGTGCGTGCGCGCGTGTGTGTAAGAGTGTGTGTGTGTGTTTATTGGGCAAGTACATTGAATTAAATTGGGATGAGACTATTGCCTGTGAAAAAGGGATATGGAATCAGGTCATCTTTCCTGAAGTTTTTTTTTAATTTGTGTCTTGGAGATGATTTACATTAGGTAGAAATGAAGGAAAGTTGTGGTCGTTGTTGCAAGGGTAGAGGATTATATTTTTTACACAAGCAATATGTGTTCCTGTGTTAGCAGTAATCATTAGAATTACACAAGATGCTTGATGCTAGTTCAATATAACACTTCCATCAAAAAGTAATCATCAATATTTATCCATCAGTGAATAATTCGTAAACAGGATTCTTTTGTCACGTTTCTTCTTCTACTCACAGTCTTGTAATTTTTCCATAATCCAGTTACCCTAATCTTTCTTCCTGCCCATGCTTTCTGTGCTATGATGAACACATTTAAATGAAAACGCTATCACCGACAGACATTCATAAATAATTTCCTTTATTCTTCAGACTTATTAAATGCGATGTTAAGGAGTACTGGGAGCTGGTTAACAATTACGTGAAGACCGTAAAAGAAAAGGGGAAAGCTCCTTTCAAAAACAATGGATACTTCTCGGGCAAGGACGACCTCGAGGAGTTGATTGCCAAGTACTGGATCCCTAAAGTGAAGAAGGAGGTAGAGGAGGATTTTAGTGAACTTCCTCCCATCGAGAACGCTTCTGCCGTCACTCCCAAAAGCAAGCTGATCGACATCGGCCTCTGCGATGCTACAGGAACTTCCTCACAGAGCCCAGAGAAGAGGGAGGCGAAGTCACTAAAACGGATCATTCAGGAAAAGATCCTGAATAAAAAGGAGTTTCCCAGGTTGAAGTCCTTGCTGGACAAGGCAGACAAGGCCAAGACTGCACGTAATAGAGAAGCGGAACACGCAGTGGAGGATGGGGAAGGGAAAGCTATCACTGCGGAGAAGGAAGACTCGGAGATGACGATGGAGCAGTTGATGGCGCAGATTGGTCGCTTCAAGGAAGGCAGCGCCATCTTGGGCAAGGCCTGGAAGAGGAAGCAGCACCACAAGGAACCCCCGAAATTGCCTCCCATCATCCACAACAGCTTTGGTGTGAGTAGCAAATGTACACACTTGCTTGTTCCGTGGTGAGAAGGAATAGGACGTACGAACAGTACTTCATTGGCTTGATTTTTAGTATGATGATGATGGTGAAGATGAATCTACTTTTTTATTGTTGAGAAGCCTTACGTACTTTTTTCCTCTTTCTTTTGGTCCAGTGTCATTTGATACATACTCCTCTGATGCTTTTTGATTCATGATAATGATGAAGATGTATGTGTTTTCACTGCATGTCTGTTAGATTCTTCAAAACTCAAACTGAAAAAAAAGCTTTGAGGTGAGCGGTACATTTACCAATCATTTGCTTAAGCACCACAAAACGGATCATAAGTCGGTTTTGACTTCTGTGAGTTAGTGGCATCATTTTAAAGCTATACTTTTGATATTTTAAATAGTTAAAATATGTTTGTGTCTTGAAATTCTAAAAAGTACAACTATCAAACATTGCAATCAAACGTAAAAGTGGAGAAATTTGCTGCACAGGCGTGAAATACGGCATTTCTGCTCGGTCACATTCAAATTCTGCTTGCATCACACCTTTGTTAGGAGAATACAGAGATGTATCTAGTACAGGAAGAAAGTAGACAGAACGAGCTTTGCAGTGATGTATGATAGGATAGTATGAGTAGAAGCCATTGCGCAGAGGAAACACCTTAGCTGACCTAATCAAACCCTAATGAGTGTTTTGTTTTTCGAGATTTGGGTTAACAAAGGTCATTTCTACGTTACTTTATTTGCATAGCATAACTGCAACATATCGATTCCTAAGGGCTAACAGAGACAGAAAATACATAAACAGAAAATGTATCCGGTTGACCCCGACTGTTGTTACAGGATGTTGACTCCGAACTAGCTAATGCGAGTTATGACCAGTTTCGTGGTGCTCAGTTACAGATGGACAGAAGGACAAACAGTCGAACAATCGGAGAGAGCAAAAGACGAAAGGATGGACGGGCAAAAAACAACAACGTAGTCGAACAGACGTACACACACACACGCACGCACGCATGCAAGCACGCACACACTAACACACATACACACACACGCACGCACAAACGAGCACGCACATGTACACACACACACGCACACACACACACACGCACACACACACACATGCACACACAATACGTACCCCATCCCCCACCCCCAAGCACACGCGCGCGCACACACACACACGCAGACACACACGCAGACACACAAGCGAACTGAAATTAGGCGAAACAAATTTAGGCGAAACGAATTTAGGCCAATCGGGCTGCACCGTTCACACGCACGCGCACACACAGACGAGCAGGCAGACAGGCAGGCTGGCAGGCAGGCTGGCAGACAAGACAGACGTCGGACAAGACAGAAAAGACGGATAAGACAGACAAGATGGCATGACAGGCAGACAGACAGACAGACAGACAGACAGACAGACAGACAGACAGACAGACAGACAGACAGACAGACAGACAGACAGGCAGACAGGCAGGCAGGCAGGCAGGCAGGCAGGCAGGCAGGCAGGCAGGTAGGCTGGCAGGCTGGCGGGCAGGCAGGCAGTAGCAGACATACAAATAAAGGCCCATTATACACGAAAACAGAAGACATGACAGAAAGAAATCGAGTTTCCTTTTCCATTTTGAGTCCTCTATCTAATGTATACGCCTGTCCTTCAGAAGAGTGGGTTCCCGAATGTGCGGTGTGCTTTACCCACCCATTTCCCCTCTCACTGTGTTTCCGTCTGTCTGCCTGCCTGATTGCCTGCCCGCCCGCCTGCCCGCCCGCCTGCCCGCCCGCCTGCCTGCCTGCCTGTCTGTCTGTCTGTCTGTCTGTCTGTCTGTCTGTCTGTCTGTCTGTCTGTCTGTCTGTCTGTCTCTCTCTCTGTCTCTCTCTCTATCTCTATCTCTATCTATCTCTCTCTCTCTCTCTCTCTCTCTCTCTCTCTCTCTCTCCCTCCCTCCCTCCCTCCCTCCCTCCCTCCCTCCCTCCCTCCCTCCCTCCCTTCTTTCTGTCTACTCAACCAACATCCCGACCATCTGCCAGGTTGCGGTGTTCCACGCCATAGACTGCCACGAGCTGGAGCCGGTGGAAGACCTGACCACGCCGCCCATAGTGACGGAGCTGCTGGGCTCACGCTCTGACACGCTGTCCAAGGAGCGCGAGAAGGGCAGGCGGGGGAAGGGCAGGAGGAGGGACGCCCGTGTCAAGCTGGCAGGCGGAGAGTCCAGCTTCAAAGACGTGCACTCTGGAGACAGGGTCTCCTCCTCCGCCTCCCTCATGGCAGGTGACCCCCAAAGAAGATTGTCCTCCAGCACTCGCATTCCCTTCAGGAAAGACTCCAGCGCAAAGTAGACGGAATGAGCTCAGAGAAGACAATTCTCTCTGCTTTGCTGCGTGTTTTAACCACATGCTCATTAAATGCAATGTATTGTTTGACGAAAGAGCCAGAAATGAAACCACATCTCCTGCAGGTTCCAGTACATGAACTACGTTGAAAGTTTCATAATGTAGCTGAGAATGACATTTCCTGGAATTAACTCAACAAACCCAGACATACTCGGTTTTTCAAGATGAATATTTGGCTTGTAATACTGTTCATATTGTTTATTAAGACGTGGAACGGTATACTTCATTTGTGGGTTCTAACGGGGAGTGTTTGTTCCCCGCATTGAGGGGTCTTTCCAGCAGCAAACATTGAATCCACATTTTCCAAGTGCGCTTTCACAAAACCAAGCCACTGCAGTATTGGAAAACAAAAACAGTGGGTTTTTACGTGTCTGTAAATTTTCTGTGATGGCTGTATTTCAGAATGTTGCAAATCCATGAACGAACGACCTCCTTTGCACGGCGGAGTGTCTGTGGACAGAGAGAAGGGCTTCAGCCTAAACAGAGAGAAGGGCTTCAGCCTAAACAGAGAGAAGGGCTTCAGCCTAGCAGATCTTTTGCAGAATGTCCGGCAGGACGACCATGTGGTTTGTCGATACTTGGAGAGTGCAATTGCTCACTTTAGTTTGCTTTCTGTCATGCATAGCGACTTGTGATAAAGATGTTTGAGCAGGCTTTGCTTTCGTTCTGAATTCTGTCTGTGCGGAAAGTAAGTTTAGGTATGAGGCAAGGAGGGGCACGTTTGGTGGCAGTGGAATCCGCATGACCACAGTCGGCAGTAGATCAGGCTTTTGAACCTTCTCTTATTTGGTTTGTGCGATTCATATTTAACAGATGAAAAATGATAGATGTTCTATTGAGTTATTTTCTCACTTAGATGGCTGTACTTGTTCGGTGAGAATATTGTCCGTCTGCTTGTTGATGGTAATGTGTGTGTCATTGAAGCTTATTTCTCACTGGAGTACGTGCTACTCTTGGCAAAAATCTTACCATCACATGATGTTATTGAACATGTAAGAGCAGTGTACATTTACAGACTGTGTTTTAATATTTACCCTCATGCAGTTTATTGACGTTGTCAAGCCTCCCTCCTCTCATTCCATTGTAAATCTGTGTTGTGCTTTCATTTACTGTACTATGTTGAACCTTTTACCCCAGGTAACTTCTTTTGTCACTACATCTTAATGTAAAGTGGCAGCTACATGCACTTTTGCTGCAGAGAGTGCTGCATTCAGGTGCATCTTCAGCTTACATTGTACAGTCATTTTCTCGAGGTATGTGCATTAAAATTATTGTTTTCCCTCTTCAAATAGGCCTTTTCAAAATATATGTTTTGCAGTAAAAATGCATGAAAAATGTATGATGTATTCACAGTCCTCTGTCGATCGTTTGTGAGACATGACAGGCATGAAAAATGTATGCGGTCATATGCTTTGTAGGTCTCTGTCGATCGTTTGTGAGACATGACAGGCATGAAAAATGTATGCGGTCATATGCTTTGTAGGTCTCTGTCTGTCGTTTGTGAGACTTGACAGGCATGAAAAATGTATGCGGTCATATGCTTTATAGGCCACCGCCCATTACAGTCAACCATGAATGACTTGGTTTCCTTGGTCTTGATCTACCCAGTGCATTGCCAGCTGTGACTGATTCCACTACCTTCGCAGTGGCGATCCGTGCTGTAGAGTCCTTATTATGTGTCTTGACTCAGCCATAACACAAGGGAAGCGCCTCCTTAGTAGCCTTGTCTTCCCTGCAAGTGCTCAATGCCGTCCACTGCCTTCGTATTCTTTCCTCAACACTTTATTGCCATATCAAGCAGGATGAGTGACTGAACAGCAGGCAGTTTCAGCGAGGACAAATTTATTGATGGCACATTTACTGGAACAGGACTTTTCACATTCTTGAAAATGACAACATTATGCATCGCATCTCTAGGGATACGCGTCGGATGAGGTAACCCAAGGATTCCATAGCTTTCGCTGTACATGACAAACCTTACCGACCTGTTTCTCAATGCACTCTTTAAAAATTTTAATGTGTTGCGTATCTAATGTTTTTAAAACAAACATGTATGGGCCTTTTTCATACCAACGACATGCTTTACGTTGGATACACACATAAAAAAGAGAGTACTACTACTCTTAAAGGTAGGCGCAACTTTTCCACATACAAAGAAAGCTTGCATCGCCTTGAGAGTTTTGATATCGTAGTATGTTTAAGGCATTAGTATGTCAAAATAAAAACAAAGAGTTAGACTATTTAGATGTGGTCATATAATCATCATGCACGCTTAATATTTAAAAGCGACAGAATAAATGTTTCCAGTAACTCGTCAAAGAGTGTATATATTTTTACAAAATTGTTCTACCCTACCCTACCCTACGCTTATTTCTATGCGTTGAACACACCACTAGTAAGACTAACATTGATAGATGATGATGATGATGATGATGATGATGATGATGATGATGATTAAAAGCAAACATATCAGCTGGTTGATTATATCTACATGTATATCACATGTCACACTCATTAGAACCTGGCAATGAGTGGAGTATTTTCATTATTTCATAAACTATAGTAATTCTTAAAACATCGCGTATTTTTGCCCTGTACAAACAGCAGATTTTCAAACGCCGAGACAGATCTGCAACAACAGGTAAGCAATAAACGTCAACAAGCGAGTGCAATCCATTCGCTGAGTGATCAGTTCAGAAGGGTGGCCAGCAATACACTTCTGCAGTCCTCAAATGAGATCTGGTTATGCGGTTTGATCTTTACTAAAGCACTAATGAGTGTAGTTACTATACAAGTTGGTGGTGGCAAGACTACCCAGTAAACATCTGTAAAGGTAGAAGTTGCGACCTGGCCTGAAGTGACAGTTTCATAAGTAAGATGGATGAGAAGGAGTCCAGAAGGGTTTTGTCTCATTACAGTTTGCTGCACACGCACGCGCGCGCGCGCACACACACACACACACACACACACACACACTCACTCACTCACACACACACACACGCATGCACGCACGCACACACACGCAAACACATCTCCATCCCTACCCCCAACCCTCACCAACACCTTTTCTCGAATTTATCTTGATAACACTCCACTTCAGCGATTTTGTACATAGTTCTAACCCCTTGCATCATTTTCAATTGATTTTGGTATTCTAAGACTAATCCATTGACAGTAGATAGTTGTTACTCGAATGTGCCTGAACATTCTGAAAAAGGCTATTTCATTTCATTCACAGTCGGCTGCACCTTTTCCACATCCTCGGCTTGAAGATTATGCAAAAGATGTTGCTTCAAGGCATTGTCAGGAAAGTCCAGAAGGTATTAAAAAGTATAGGAAAATAGTTGCTAGTACAAAATACGGCGTCTGTTTAACGGAAGTCAAAATAGATCATTCTGGTCTAAAGAATAGTATAACACAGCACTTCCGTTTTCATGAGCATGTCATGTGTTGAGAGTAAACATAACAACAGCCTTCCACTTTTTCATTTCTATGTGAAGAAGACTTGTGAACACAACACTAGGGCAGATTATGTTCTGCCCTCACCAGGATAACGAACGTCAAAGAGCAAATATTGCAACTATTGGAGCATTACGGCTAAAGTATGCATATACAACACATCTTCACAGTTTACATGAGATCATTGTGCACGCTAAGAAAGTTGGACCTAAAATCACTTCTTTTCGTTTTTCTTTTTCATGCAGAGCACCAGAAGAGGCACTTTCTTTACCCTTTTACTCGTGTCCCACAGTGCAGAAGGAGGAAGCACGTTGGTCTGGTTACGTCACAGAATACGTAGGCATGTCCACTACAGGTATCTCCATTCGCACTTTCTCTGCAGGGTAGTGTCCTGAGAGATTTGTTCGAGAGTTGAAAGCAGTGTTCGAGTCAAGCAACACCAAGCGATCTCCAACAGCCATAGCCAAGCCCTGTGAGCTACTTGGTTTATGGTTCTGCGTTGCTATGGCAACTGGGCGCTGTCCACCATGAAAGTAGTACTTCGAGTCGATGGACGTTACACTTTTCCCAGCGTCCTCGTCCCTGCTGACCGCCTGCATAAACTCGTACGCGGCACGACAGACCTGCAACAACAGAAGGGTCGAGTGGATGTAAGCCGCCTTGGGATACCAAGAATGAAAGAAAAGCTAACAAGGAAAATTCAAGCAGGTATATTCATAGAGGATAACAGAAAAAATGTGTCGAAGTCACACACAAAGAAAAAACATCAACGTTTGACCAAATCAGTAACGAGTAGTGAAGCAAAAGGTGAATATGTCACATTCTCTGTCAGGATTTTACTGGTATCCATACGACAATCTTTCAATGAGGCGCATGGTAAACCAAGAGGAAAAGACTAGTACACCCTGGTCTTTGCATTTTACTACACAATATCCATAAATGCCAGTGATCTGACATGCTCTTCCTCCATTTCAGCCTAACGATAGCACGCGACTCCATGGGTCACATCACCTACCATTACCCGTTGTCTGTTTGTCAGGTACCTTTACAACGTGGACATATTTGATTACATTGTCATCCTGTTCCTGCGTAAAGACACTGTACCAACACGTTTCCGATAGCACTGTCGTCCTCCCAGGGCAAGCAACACTGAGGCCGGGGACTCACGTTGGAGCTGAAAGTGCACACAAGGTGATCTGTCTGGGACAGGAGGCGGAGGGTAAGAATGGCGCTGACCAGGCCGTCTGACGAATAGTAGCTGTTATCAGGGGCCATCAGGAAAGTGTAGCCTGGAAACCTGAAAGAAAGCGTCGGTAAAGTTGTTGATGCTGTAAAATGTACGACCCTCGCTTATTAGTGAGTGCTCTAATCGCGTACTCTTTCCCCTAGGTCACTGGGCATTGCGAATCGTCTTTGC
>JAWQFJ010030446.1:15000-20569 GCA_034096865.1 Theodoxus fluviatilis | reverse complement strand
ATTCGGATTGTCATGGTGTACCAGGGACGTAAATGCGACGTACACAGAGCGTGCAAGGAGTGTCGCTCCGTTCAGTACAAACACACATAAGAAACGCATGCAAGCAAACATGCACATCATACACCCACTTGTGCACACATATAATAACTGGCACATATACATGCACATCATACACCCACTTGTGCACACATACAATAACTGGCACATATACACACTTGTGCACACATACAATAACTGGCACATATACACACTTGTCCACACATACAATAACTGGCACATATACACAACTCTGTGCGAGTGCAGTGCCTGCGAATAAAGCATCTGCACGAGAAAACGCACATACACAAGTACGCAGACGCGCACAAACACACACATAGACTTATAAACACACACTTACACGTCCACACGTCCACACATACAAATGCATTCACAAGCACTCGTACAAACGCATACACCCGCGAACATACAAATACTTATGCATACACATGCACACATAACAACACACACACACACACACACATACATACACACACACACACACACACACACACACACACACACACACACACACACACACAATCACATACACTCGCAAGCGTACACACCTACGTTCACACAGGAACACGCTTTCCCATGCGAAATAGCGCATGTGAACATGTGAACATGTGAAAAGTTATACACACATGCATGTACATTCACGCACACGCACACATACACTCACGAGCTCGCACACACACACACACAGACATACACATACACACGTACGCATGGACGTACACACACATACACACCTCCTACACACGAACACACGGACACGTACGCACACACACATTCATGCACTCTAGTACGCACGCACATACACACATACGTACGCACACATTCACGCGCACACGCACGCGCGCGTAAGTATTTACATGTGTAACATAACACAACACAACACAACACAGCACAACACAACACAACACAACACAACACAACACAACACAACACAACACAGCACAACACAACACAACACAACACAACACAACACAACACAACACAACACAGCACAACACAACACAACACAACACAACACAACACAACACAACACAACACAACACAACACAACACAACACAACACAACACAACACAACACAACACAACACAGAACAGAACAGAACAGATCAGAACATTTACTTCACTCATTCAAAAAGGGAAAATACTGTTAAAAATCACTGGTAGAATAATAACTAATTATGTACAAATAAAACATCCTTAAACATCACATAAAGTTACAATCAAGGAATTAAAAAAAGATTAGCAGTTCTAGAATAGATAGAGTTGAAAGCAATTTTACAGTTGGTATCAAAGATCGCCGGTATCTGTGTGTGTATTTTTGGGGGAGGAATCTTTGGCTGCGTGGTAGGAGTCTGAAGTGAAATTCTGTGTGGAGGGGGTGATCTGTGTGGAGGGGGTGATCTGTGTGGAGGGGGTGATCTGTGTGGAGGGGGGATCTGTGTTACTCAAGATGACACGTTTCTTCTGCACTCGAGTGTGATGGATCTGGCTTAAGGTTTCTATGAGTGTACCAATAATGTTTTGTGCCTTCTTTACAAATCTATCCTGAGTGTCGGTGTCCCTCTTGCTGATGTTCCTTCCCCAACAAACTATGTATATTTCATTTGTCATCTCACTACTTATAAATGCTAAGTGAAACGTCTTCAGCACCTCTCTCTGTACTCCGAACGATCTCAGTTTACTCAAGCAATGCAGTCTGCTCTTTAGCTTTTTATAATACCTTCTGTGTTTTAGTTCCAGTCAGTATATCATCAGTTACTACCCCGAGATATTAGTAACGTTGTATCCTTTCCACTGTTTTCCATCTATAATCACAGATTCTGATATACTGCACTTGCGCTTAAAATCAATGCACACCCATTTTGTTTTTGTTACATTTAAGTAGAGGTAGTTCTCGTTCACGATTTGACGTATTCGTGCATTCTTTGCTAGTATTTGGTATCGTCATCACCATTTATTGCACCGACCAAGACTACATCGTCCTCAAATTTACCTAGGCAACAGTTGTTGTTTGCTGTGCAGTGGGAGGTGTAGAGGGAGGTGTAGAGGGAGGTGTAGAGGGTGGTGTAGAGGGAGGTGTAGAGGAAGGTGTAGAGGGTGGTGGAGAGGGAGGTGTAGAGGGTGGTGTAGAGGGTGGTGTAGAGGGAGGTGTAGAGGAAGGTGTAGAGGGTGGTGTAGAGGGAGGTGTAGAGGGAGGTGTAGAGGGAGGTGTAGAGGGAGGAGTAGAGGGAGGTGTAGAGGGAGGTGTAGAGGGATGTGTAGAGGAAGGTGTAGAGGGTGGTGTAGAGGGAGGTGTAGAGGGAGGTGTAGAGGGTGGTGTAGAGGGAGGTGTAGAGGGAGGTGTAGAGGGAGGTGTAGAGGGAGGTGTAGAGGAAGGTGTAGAGGGTGGTGTAGAGGGAAGTGTAGAGGGAGGTGTAGAGGGTGGTGTAGAGGGAGGTGTAGAGAGTGGTGTAGAGGGAGGTGTAGAGGGAGGTGTAGAGGGAGGTGTAGAGGGTGGTGTAGAGGGAGGTGTAGAGGGAGGTGTAGAGGGAGGTGTAGAGGAAGGTGTAGAGGGTGGTGTAGAGGGAGGTGTAGAGGGAGGTGTAGAGGGAGGTGTAGAGGGAGGTGTAGAGGGAGGTGTAGAGGGAGGTGTAGAGAGTGGTATAAAGGGAGGTGTAGAGGGAGGTGTAGAGGGAGGTGTAGAGGGTGGTGTAGAGGGAGGTGTAGAGGGAGGTGTAGAGGGAGGTGTAGAGGGAGGTGTAGAGGGAGGTGTAGAGGGAGGTGTAGAGGGAGGTGTAGAGGGAGGTGTAGAGGGTGGTGTAGAGGGAGGTGTAGAGGGAGGTGTAGAGGGAGGTGTAGAGGGAGGTGTAGAGGGAGGTGTAGAGGGAGGTGTAGAGGGAGGTGTAGAGGGAGGTGTAGAGGTAGGTGTAGAGGGAGGTATACAGGGAGGTGTAGAGGGAGGTGTAGAGGAAGGTGTAGAGGGAGGTGTAGAGGGAGGTGTAGAGGGAGGTGTAGAGGGAGGTGTAGAGGGAGGTGTACAGGGAGGTGTAGAGGGAGGTGTTGAGGGAGGTGTAGAGGGAGGTGTGGAGGGAGGTGTACAGGGAGGTGTAGAGGGAGGTGTAGAGGGAGGTGTAGAGGGAGGTATAGAGGGAGGTGTAGAGGGAGGTGTAGAGGGAGGTGTAGAGGGATGTGTAGAGGGAGGTGTACAGGGAGGTGTAGAGGGTGATGTAGAGGGAGGTGTAGAGGGAGGTGTAGAGGGAGGTGTAGAGGGAGGTGTAGAGGGAGGTGTAGAGGGAGGTGTAGAGGGAGGTGTAGAGGGAGGTGTAGAGGGAGGTGTAAAGGGAGGGGTACAGGGAGGTGCAGAGGGAGGTGTAGAGGGAGGTGTAGAGGGAGGTGTAGAGGGAGGTGTAGAGAGAGGTGTAGAGGGCGAGGAGGAGTATAGCGAGATTGTTCCCTGGGGAGCGCCTGCGTTCGATGCCACCACATCGGGCCTGGAGCCACTTAGACTAACATATTGGAGTCTGTCTGTAAGGTACTTGAACAGCCAGGATACAACAGGCACTGACAATCTTGCACAGATAAGATATGAACAAGGAAATATGGCTGAATTGTATTGAAGGCACTTGAAAAGTCAAAGAACATTAGTCTGATGGAAGTTCTGGGATTCTTTAAGTGAGAGTAGATACGTTGGAGTCCATACATGGACACAAACACAAAAAGACACTCACGCACGCGCGCGCCCACTCACACACGCACAGACATATACACACACGTGCACACACACACACACACACACACACACACACACACACACACACACACACACACACGTGCACACACACACACACACACACACACACACACACACCAAACACACACACACACACACACACATACACACACACTTACGCACTCACGCACAAACGCGCGTGCGCGCGTACGCGTACACACATACACACGCACACACATACATACACACACTCACACACAAAAACACAGAGCTTGTCATACAAGCTCCTTCTTACTCCTATCCCCACTTGTGGGACGGTAGGCTTGTGTCACAGCAGTGTAAGTGGAGTGGAACATGGTCGCTTCTCGTTCCAAAATAAACCCTGCCCATTTCGTTTCCGCTTATTCCGCTTTTTGCAGGAGTGACGTGGACACGTGTGCAGACGCCCGAACGAGGTTGGCGTAAGCCCCCCGCCTCACCGGAAGTGGGCACGGCGCCGGCGCGGCGCTTTACGCAATTTCCGCTCGACAGGTCCGCGTGCCGACCCGCAATGTGGAGCATTCTGGGATCGGAAGGAAGAGAGGAGATGGGGGTGCGAGGGTGGGTGGGCAGAGACTGCGAAGAGGAAGAAAGAGGGGTTGGGGTGCGGGTTGGGAAGGACGGAGGGTCAGAGGGCGATGTAGATAAGGTTGTGTCGAAAGAGAAAGTTCATTTTGCAAGGGACGATGGGTGAAGACCAATCACATCACGCATGACGCTAACTGCAGCGGAAGCTGGGGGCGGGAAGAGTTAGGGAAGGAAGATATTTCAAATTCCATGCGACAGGAATCCACCATGCCGCTGACCCATGAGGCATTGTCAAACTGGAAAAACATGAATCAAAATCAGACAGAGAGCAATGCTTCATGCATTTCAACTGTCATCCAAGCACACATAGAATACTTAGAACAAGTAATGCTTGATTCACAGATTGCACTGAAAACGAGGTAACAGATAACGTCATAGATGTAACGGTTTGTTTCTGGATGTAACCCTGACCTTGCACCAAATGCCACCAGAATCCATGTTGAACTGTTTGAGTTATGTTGCCGAATAACAAACAAGCTAACGAACGAACTATATAACCAATCGAAAAAGGTAACCTCCTTGGCAGAGGTTACAAATACACTGGTTCAGCTCTTTGTGCAGTCAGGTCATGTACCACACTCTTTGTGCAGTCAGGTCATGTACCACACTCTTTGTGCAGTCAGGTCATGTACCACACTCTTTGTGCAGTCAGGTCATGTACCACACTCTTTGTACAGTCAGATCATGTCCCACACTCTTTGTGCAGTCAGGTCATGTACCACACTCTTTGTGCAGTCAGGTCATGTACCACACTCTTTGTGCAGTCAGGTCATGTACCACACTCTTTGTGCAGTCAGGTCATGTACCACACTCTTTGTGCAGTCAGGTCATGTACCACACTCTTTGTGCAGTCAGGTCATGTACCACACTCTTTGTGCAGTCAGGTCATGTACCACACTCTTTGTGCAGTCAGGTCATGTACCACACATTTTGCAACAGAACCTATACAAACTCCGCAGAATAGCAAAATTACATTTCACTCAGGGTCCCTCTTTTTTATCAATCTTAATCACACCACATCGGAGTGATTGACGGAATCGGACCTCTGTTGAGGGTTTGCGTGTCCTAATCTTGCAGACGAATAGAAGCGACCCGCGCGGCTTCATCGTCATTCGGTAGTTGTCGGTGTTTTCCGGCGTGGGGTCGGCGTCGTCGGATGCAGCTGCCACTTCCGCC
>JAWQFJ010030446.1:0-12500 GCA_034096865.1 Theodoxus fluviatilis | reverse complement strand
AGAGAATCCTTCATAGCAACGGATGCTCAGATCCTCGATTTGGTAGCTGTCGCAGCGGCAACGCATGACTGCTTTCTCTGGATCCTCGGCGCCGATGCAAATGTAAGGGAGCCCACGTGAAAGACGACGAAGGTGAGGAACGAAATCAGGACTGCAGCAAGGCACTGCAGAACGAGCAAAGGCTTCTAGCGCTCGCTTTGTTTGTCTGTGAAGGTCGTCACCTACCCAGTGGTGCCCTTGCTCGCATTTCTCCTGGAGATTACGGTTCTCCCTTCTTATTCTAGTTTCGCATTCTCCCCCTTTCGGTTGGGAGTAAGAAGAGACTACCCTGCCTCCATAAGCGATCCATAAAATACGAATAACCAGAGAAATCGAGGCTTTAACTGCTTTTGTCCCAACCAACTGTGGTGACTTTTCTTTGTCATTGACCTTACATGGAGTACAAAGGCGAATTCTCTTCATGATCAACATCATAGTTACTTTCAGATATGCTTCCTGCCCTAGGACAGCCACGGAGAATTTGATAAGAGTAGCGTCTGCAAATGATTGGCGAGAGTAGAGTAGCTTGCATCAGTCCCTTCGAGCTGATGGACGTTGTTAGTTGTCATGAAGTAATAGCAGACCACAGCATACCACGGGACCAAGGACATTTTCGCTGCGACGTTTCGCTGTGGATGACAATAATCTGTAGTGTGTCTAAGCAATTCTTTAACATGCATTCTGAGCTGTGTAAAGTCTGACATTTAAAATAAATATTTAGACAACTGCTACGTGCATGAGTCATGATGGCCCATGTAAACGAGTGGATACCATTTCCAATCTTTAAAAAACGCCACCAGATTCACGATCACCAAAATCATCATGTGCTCCGACCGAAACGACGCGGCGGTGTTTTATTGCGTCACTTTGCCCGGTCAGGCTGGCTCAGCACTGGGCGGGGGATAAAGGCACTCTGGGCTCCATTTGCAAACGGTGCAGGGCCCATTGTCTCGGCAGAGCCCGGGCTGATGCGCCATCCAGGCGGGGCGCGCGGCCAGCGTGGATAACAATCGCCGCATGGCGGCCGTAAGGCTAATCGCTGGGAAGGTTCGCCCTTGTAATGCGCTGTATTACATTAGGCAGGACAGCTCGGGCACAGGTAAGGAGGCTGGGCTTGCCTGGGCGCCGCCTCCCAAGGACGGCCCGATTCTGCTACACCAAATTGCTGAAACCTGAGCAACTTCCGACTTGCGCGATGGCGTGTCGCCAGCAGGAAGCGGTCCAGGGTCGCCAGACCGCTGGCACCAAGACTGGCAACAAAACTGGTGGCGGGACTGGCAGCAGAGCTGGCAGCAGAGCTGGTGGCAGGGATGGAGTCGCTGTCCTGGAAACCTGGCTCTGCACAGACAGAAACCACCATGGCCGGCCCTAGGGTGGAGAGCGATAGCCACGAAACGATGTGTAACAGTAAAGATAAACATCTTTATCATTATGACCAAACATCCACATCCGAATATCAAACCGTCTGTACTTCACCAACTTGATTACCGGGGCACGTGATCGGTACTATCTTGGTACCTGACGACAAACACAGAAAGAGACAGAGACTCCACGTAGCAGCACCACCACACTGGGGATGTTTGCACGCGAAGCTGGCTCGTGGCTCCATGAAGGACTGGCTACACTTCAGTGTTCCTTCATCGCACTCTCAGTCATGTAGCTGAACCCCTGTGGTGAGTCAGGCTAAAACGGATACCCGTGCCTCGCTACTTGCTGCAGGGTGGTCCAGAGAGAAATAATGCAGTGAAAACGGAGATCAAATCAAACCCTCGGTATTTATAAAACGTCTACCTCGACTCATTAATCGCATCAAAATCTAAAGTCTACCACTTTGATGAATGAGCGGTCATATTTCCTCTGCAATTCACAAAGATAAGAACTGAGAAAACATATTACTGGGTCGCGTAAGAAAATTGTTTACAGCATAAGTCTCCCCATAGTATCTTAACATTGACAAATACCGCCGAGCCTTGCACGGCTAAAGTCTAAGGTTTTCCTGCTTTTTGAAAGTACATAAGAGAACAGTCAAGACAGAACTGGGGGGGGGTCTTTGTTCGAACGTCTCCGGGCTGGGGAAAACGGAAACATAGGGTCTCGTGAATTCGTGGATCACGATCATGCCAGAGGAGCTCGGTGGTAGTCTCTCACAGGCAGCCCCTCACTCGTTCGGCGACGCGGAACGAGTGAGGGGCTGCGTGAGGAAAGAGACTACCACCTAGCTCCTCGGCATGATCGTGATCCACGAATTCACGAGACCCTATGTTTCCGTTTTCCCCAGCCCGGAGACGTTCGAACAAAGACCCCCCCCCAGTTCTGTCTTAACTGTTCTCTTATGTACTTTCAAAAAGCAGGAAAACCTTAGACTTTAGCCGTGCAAGGCTCGGCGGTATTTGTCAATGTTAAGATACTATGGGGAGACTTATGCTGTAAACAATTTTCTTACGCGACCCAGTAATATGTTTTCTCAGTTCTTATCTTTGTGAATTGCAGAGGAAATATGACCGCTCATTCATCAAAGTGGTAGACTTTAGATTTTGATGCGATTAATGAGTCGAGGTAGACGTTTTATAAATACCGAGGGTTTGATTTGATCTCCGTTTTCACTGCATTATTTCTCTCTGGACCACCCTGCAGCAAGTAGCGAGGCACGGGTATCCGTTTTAGCCTGACTCACCACAGGGGTTCAGCTACATGACTGAGAGTGCGATGAAGGAACACTGAAGTGTAGCCAGTCCTTCATGGAGCCACGAGCCAGCTTCGCGTGCAAACATCCCCAGTGTGGTGGTGCTGCTACGTGGAGTCTCTGTCTCTTTCTGTGTTTGTCGTCAGGTACCAAGATAGTACCGATCACGTGCCCCGGTAATCAAGTTGGTGAAGTACAGACGGTTTGATATTCGGATGTGGATGTTTGGTCATAATGATAAAGATGTTTATCTTTACTGTTACACATCGTTTCGTGGCTATCGCTCTCCACCCTAGGGCCGGCCATGGTGGTTTCTGTCTGTGCAGAGCCAGGTTTCCAGGACAGCGACTCCATCCCTGCCACCAGCTCTGCTGCCAGCTCTGCTGCCAGTCCCGCCACCAGTTTTGTTGCCAGTCTTGGTGCCAGCGGTCTGGCGACCCTGGACCGCTTCCTGCTGGCGACACGCCATCGCGCAAGTCGGAAGTTGCTCAGGTTTCAGCAATTTGGTGTAGCAGAATCGGGCCGTCCTTGGGAGGCGGCGCCCAGGCAAGCCCAGCCTCCTTACCTGTGCCCGAGCTGTCCTGCCTAATGTAATACAGCGCATTACAAGGGCGAACCTTCCCAGCGATTAGCCTTACGGCCGCCATGCGGCGATTGTTATCCACGCTGGCCGCGCGCCCCGCCTGGATGGCGCATCAGCCCGGGCTCTGCCGAGACAATGGGCCCTGCACCGTTTGCAAATGGAGCCCAGAGTGCCTTTATCCCCCGCCCAGTGCTGAGCCAGCCTGACCGGGCAAAGTGACGCAATAAAACACCGCCGCGTCGTTTCGGTCGGAGCACATGATGATTTTGGTGATCGTGAATCTGGTGGCGTTTTTTAAAGATTGGAAATGGTATCCACTCGTTTACATGGGCCATCATGACTCATGCACGTAGCAGTTGTCTAAATATTTATTTTAAATGTCAGACTTTACACAGCTCAGAATGCATGTTAAAGAATTGCTTAGACACACTACAGATTATTGTCATCCACAGCGAAACGTCGCAGCGAAAATGTCCTTGGTCCCGTGGTATGCTGTGGTCTGCTATTACTTCATGACAACTAACAACGTCCATCAGCTCGAAGGGACTGATGCAAGCTACTCTACTCTCGCCAATCATTTGCAGACGCTACTCTTATCAAATTCTCCGTGGCTGTCCTAGGGCAGGAAGCATATCTGAAAGTAACTATGATGTTGATCATGAAGAGAATTCGCCTTTGTACTCCATGTAAGGTCAATGACAAAGAAAAGTCACCACAGTTGGTTGGGACAAAAGCAGTTAAAGCCTCGATTTCTCTGGTTATTCGTATTTTATGGATCGCTTATGGAGGCAGGGTAGTCTCTTCTTACTCCCAACCGAAAGGGGGAGAATGCGAAACTAGAATAAGAAGGGAGAACCGTAATCTCCAGGAGAAATGCGAGCAAGGGCACCACTGGGTAGGTGACGACCTTCACAGACAAACAAAGCGAGCGCTAGAAGCCTTTGCTCGTTCTGCAGTGCCTTGCTGCAGTCCTGATTTCGTTCCTCACCTTCGTCGTCTTTCACGTGGGCTCCCTTACATTTGCATCGGCGCCGAGGATCCAGAGAAAGCAGTCATGCGTTGCCGCTGCGACAGCTACCAAATCGAGGATCTGAGCATCCGTTGCTATGAAGGATTCTCTCGGGTTTGGCAAAAGCAGTGACTAGTTACGTCCACAGCGACAAATGCCTGTCGTTGTTGCCTTCACAAAACTGGTCGTATGACCCAAAAAGAAGAAATAACATTAAAAGGCAAATTTAGTGAAAGAACCAATATCAGACAATACATCTCCACTTGACACATCCGGTTTTGAAAACCTGGTTTCTATTATGTTATTCAAATTAATATATACTAGACTTTCGTATAATTTAACACATTTCAGTGTTAGGTGTCTGTCTCCGTCAGTCTTGGGTTTTGTTTCTGCTTGTGTGTCTGAGTGTCCGCCTGCCTGTTTGCCCACCTACCTGCCTGTCTGTCTGTCTGTGTGTCTGTTTGTTTGTCTGTGTGTCCGTCTGTTTGTCAGTCTATCTGCCTATCTCTCTATCTCTGCCTCTCTCTCTCTGCCTCTCTCTCTCTTTCTCTCTCTCTCTCTCTCTCTCTCTCTCTCTCTCCTGATAAATTCAACTGGGTCAAGTCCATTGAAGAATGCCTATGCAATTCGGGATTTCCCTATGTGTAGTAAAACAGAGGCACAGCTGATGAGAGAAGTTTCTTGAGAAAGCTTAAGATCAGGCTACAAGACTGCTATATACAAGAATGGAGTGACAGAGTCACTGCTAGTGAGCGTTTTGCATTGTACAGAACCATCAAACATTATTTCCAGTGTGAAAAGTACTTGAGCTCTCTCGAAATTACAAAATTCAAGGTGGCACTAGTTCGATTTAGATTCGGAAGGAATGACATGAAAGGTAATACGTTTGTTGATGAAGAGAAATATTGTCCATTCTGCACAGATCAGATTGAAGACGAAGCCCACTTCGTACTCAATTGCCATCTCTATACAGACCTAAGAGAAAATCACCTAGGCAGATACATCAAACACATGAATACCACAGGGCTCAATTTCACCTTTCTCATAAATGGTCTGGTGTACTTAAAAACAAAAAATGTTGCTTTGTATATCCATTATGCCTTTAAATGTCGTCAGCAACATTTAGTATAATACTAACAAAATATCACGTTTTATTGAGTACCGAATGCTTGTTAAAACAAATTTGGTTACCCGAACAATCTCTGTCATGTTCTATGTTACAACGATAAGCACTGTGTAATGGAACCAATTTTCGGCCCCAACTCCCCTTTCCCCATACTCCCCCCCCCCCCCCCACTTCATCCAGTTGTTGTAACATTGTGGCGGTCCGCCGGCGTAAACAATAAAGAAATCAATCAATCAATCAATCAATCAATCAATCAATCAATCAAGCAAGCAAGCAAGCAAGCAATCAATCAATCAATCAATCAATCAATCAATCAACAATCAATCAACCAATCAATCAATAAATCAATCTATCTCTCTGTGTTTATGTCTCTGTCTCTATCTGTCTGTCTGTCTGTCTGTCTGTATGCCTGTCTGTCTGTCTGTATGTGTGCGTGTCTGTCTGTCTGTCTGTGTGTCATTCTGTCATTATGTCTGTCTGTCTGTCTGTCATTTTGTCATTCTGTCTGTCTGTCTGTCTGTCTGTCTGTCTGTCTGTCTGTCTTGTCTGTCTGTCAGTCTGTCTGTCATTCTGTCTGTCATTCTGTCTGTCATTATGTCTGTCATTATGTCTGTCCTTCTGTCTGTCTGTCTGTCTGTCTGTCTGTCTGTCTGTCATTCTGTCTGTCTGTCATTCTGTCTGTCATTCTGTCTGTCTGTCATTCTGTCTGTCATTCTGTCTGTCATTCTGTCTGTCATTCTGTCTGTCATTCTGTCTGTCTGTCATTCTGTCTGTCATTCTGTCTGTCATTCTGTCTGTCTGTCTGTCTGTCTGTCTGTCTGTCTGTCTGTCTGTCTGTCTGTCATTCTGTCTGTCTGTATGTCTGTCTGTCTGTCTGTCTGTCTGTCTGTCTGTCTGTCTCTCTCTCTCTCTCTCTCTCTCTCTCTCTTTTCTCTCTCTCTCTGTGTTGTGTGTGCGTGTGTGTGTTGTGGGGTAGGTGAGTAGGGGGTTGTATATCTCTCTTTAAAAGGGACAAGGGACATATCAGAACATGTTGGGGACAAAATGTCAACTACGAGCATCCCACAAAGAGGAAGAACAGACGCATGCACCAGGAAGTGATGCACAGCGCTAGACACGATCACCGCCTGGGGCCGCTGTTGCTTGACTGCAAGATGGCAATGCTGTATCAAGGTACGGTGTTTATGAACCATTTCCTGTGGGGAAGGGGCAAAAAACAGACTGACGAGACTGGAAACAGGAAGCAAAGCGCGAGGCAAGTGCACAGAAAGAAGGGGGTGGGGATGTACTGGGGTGGGGAGGGGGGGGGGGGGGGGGGGCGAGTTGTGAAGGGGAGAGTAGGTGTAGAGAGAAGGAGGCAGATAGAGTGAAAATGGGGGACTGATGGCGGCGGATAACAGTGTTCTTTTGGTGGCGGTGGGGGTTAGGGGAAAACCTTGTCTGCAGGGGCGGTAACTCGAGCCTATCCGGGGGCGCCCCCTGCCGGGCGGAAGTGGCAGCTGCATCCGACGACGCCGACCCCACGCCGGAAAACACCGACAACTACCGAATGACGATGAAGCCGCGCGGGTCGCTTCTATTCGTCTGCAAGATTAGGACACGCAAACCCTCAACAGAGGTCCGATTCCGTCAATCACTCCGATGTGGTGTGATTAAGATTGATAAAAAAGAGGGACCCTGAGTGAAATGTAATTTTGCTATTCTGCGGAGTTTGTATAGGTTCTGTTGCAAAATGTGTGGTACATGACCTGACTGCACAAAGAGTGTGGTACATGACCTGACTGCACAAAGAGTGTGGTACATGACCTGACTGCACAAAGAGTGTGGTACATGACCTGACTGCACAAAGAGTGTGGTACATGACCTGACTGCACAAAGAGTGTGGTACATGACCTGACTGCACAAAGAGTGTGGTACATGACCTGACTGCACAAAGAGTGTGGTACATGACCTGACTGCACAAAGAGTGTGGGACATGATCTGACTGTACAAAGAGTGTGGTACATGACCTGACTGCACAAAGAGTGTGGTACATGACCTGACTGCACAAAGAGTGTGGTACATGACCTGACTGCACAAAGAGTGTGGTACATGACCTGACTGCACAAAGAGCTGAACCAGTGTATTTGTAACCTCTGCCAAGGAGGTTACCTTTTTCGATTGGTTATATAGTTCGTTCGTTAGCTTGTTTGTTATTCGGCAACATAACTCAAACAGTTCAACATGGATTCTGGTGGCATTTGGTGCAAGGTCAGGGTTACATCCAAGAAACAAACCGTTACATCTATGACGTTATCTGTTACCTCGTTTTCAGTGCAATCTGTGAATCAAGCATTACTTGTTCTAAGTATTCTATGTGTGCTTGGATGACAGTTGAAATGCATGAAGCATTGCTCTCTGTCTGATTTTGATTCATGTTTTTCCAGTTTGACAATGCCTCATGGGTCAGCGGCATGGTGGATTCCTGTCGCATGGAATTTGAAATATCTTCCTTCCCTAACTCTTCCCGCCCCCAGCTTCCGCTGCAGTTAGCGTCATGCGTGATGTGATTGGTCTTCACCCATCGTCCCTTGCAAAATGAACTTTCTCTTTCGACACAACCTTATCTACATCGCCCTCTGACCCTCCGTCCTTCCCAACCCGCACCCCAACCCCTCTTTCTTCCTCTTCGCAGTCTCTGCCCACCCCCCCCGCACCCCCATCTCCTCTCTTCCTTCCGATCCCAGAATGCTCCACATTGCGGGTCGGCACGCGGACCTGTCGAGCGGAAATTGCGTAAAGCGCCGCGCCGGCGCCGTGCCCACTTCCGGTGAGGCGGGGGGCTTACGCCAACCTCGTTCGGGCGTCTGCACACGTGTCCACGTCACTCCTGCAAAAAGCGGAATAAGCGGAAACGAAATGGGCAGGGTTTATTTTGGAACGAGAAGCGACCATGTTCCACTCCACTTACACTGCTGTGACACAAGCCTACCGTCCCACAAGTGGGATAGGAGTAAGAAGGAGCTTGTATGACAAGCTCTGTGTTTTTGTGTGTGAGTGTGTGTATGTATGTGTGTGCGTGTGTATGTGTGTACGCGTACGCGCGCACGCGCGTTTGTGCGTGAGTGCGTAAGTGTGTGTGTATGTGTGTGTGTGTGTGTGTGTGTTTGGTGTGTGTGTGTGTGTGTGTGTGTGTGTGTGTGTGCACGTGTGTGTGTGTGTGTGTGTGTGTGTGTGTGTGTGTGTGTGTGTGTGTGTGTGTGCACGTGTGTGTATATGTCTGTGCGTGTGTGAGTGGGCGCGCGCGTGCGTGAGTGTCTTTTTGTGTTTGTGTCCATGTATGGACTCCAACGTATCTACTCTCACTTAAAGAATCCCAGAACTTCCATCAGACTAATGTTCTTTGACTTTTCAAGTGCCTTCAATACAATTCAGCCATATTTCCTTGTTCATATCTTATCTGTGCAAGATTGTCAGTGCCTGTTGTATCCTGGCTGTTCAAGTACCTTACAGACAGACTCCAATATGTTAGTCTAAGTGGCTCCAGGCCCGATGTGGTGGCATCGAACGCAGGCGCTCCCCAGGGAACAATCTCGCTATACTCCTCCTCGCCCTCTACACCTCTCTCTACACCTCCCTCTACACCTCCCTCTACACCTCCCTCTACACCTCCCTCTGCACCTCCCTGTACCCCTCCCTTTACACCTCCCTCTACACCTCCCTCTACACCTCCCTCTACACCTCCCTCTACACCTCCTCTACACCTCCCTCTACACCGCCCTCTACACCTCCCTCTACACCTCCCTCTACATCACCCTCTACACCTCCCTGTACACCTCCCTCTACACATCCCTCTACACCTCCCTCTACACCTCCCTCTACACCTCCCTCTATACCTCCCTCTACACCTCCCTCTACACCTCCCTCTACACCTCCCTGTACACCTCCCTCCACACCTCCCTCTACACCTCCCTCAACACCTCCCTCTACACCTCCCTGTACACCTCCCTCTACACCTCCCTCTACACCTCCCTCTACACCTCCCTCTACACCTCCCTCTACACCTTCCTCTACACCTCCCTCTACACCTCCCTGTATACCTCCCTCTACACCTACCTCTACACCTCCCTCTACACCTCCCTCTACACCTCCCTCTACACCTCCCTCTACACCTCCCTCTACACCTCCCTCTACACCTCCCTCTACACCTCCCTCTACACCACCCTCTACACCTCCCTCTACACCTCCCTCTACACCTCCCTCTACACCTCCCTCTACACCTCCCTCTACACCTCCCTCTACACCTCCCTCTACACCTCCCTCTACACCACCCTCTACACCTCCCTCTACACCTCCCTCTACACCTCCCTTTATACCACTCTCTACACCTCCCTCTACACCTCCCTCTACACCTCCCTCTACACCTCCCTCTACACCTCCCTCTACACCTCCCTCTACACCACCCTCTACACCTTCCTCTACACCTCCCTCTACACCTCCCTCTACACCTCCCTCTACACCACCCTCTACACCTCCCTCTACACCTCCCTCTACACCTCCCTCTACACCACTCTCTACACCTCCCTCTACACCACCCTCTACACCTCCCTCTACACTTCCCTCTACACCACCCTCTACACCTTCCTCTACACCTCCCTCTACACCTCCCTCTACACCTCCCTCTACACCTCCCTCTACACCACCCTCTACACCTCCCTCTACACCTCCCTCTACACCACCCTCTACACCTTCCTCTACACATCCCTCTACACCTCCCTCTACACCTCCCTCTACTCCTCCCTCTACACCTCCCTCTACACCTCCCTCTACACCTCCCTCTACACCACCCTCTACACCTTCCTCTACACCTCCCTCTACACCACCCTCTACACCACCCTCTACACCTCCCTCTCCACCACCCTCTACACCTTCCTCTACACCTCCCTCTACACCACCCTCTACACCTCCCTCTACACCTCCCTCTACACCTCCCACTGCACAGCAAACAACAACTGTTGCCTAGGTAAATTTGAGGACGATGTAGTCTTGGTCGGTGCAATAAATGGTGATGACGATACCAAATACTAGCAAAGAATGCACGAATACGTCAAATCGTGAACGAGAACTACCTCTACTTAAATGTAACAAAAACAAAATGGGTGTGCATTGATTTTAAGCGCAAGTGCAGTATATCAGAATCTGTGATTATAGATGGAAAACAGTGGAAAGGATACAACGTTACTAATATCTCGGGGTAGTAACTGATGATATACTGACTGGAACTAAAACACAGAAGGTATTATAAAAAGCTAAAGAGCAGACTGCATTGCTTGAGTAAACTGAGATCGTTCGGAGTACAGAGAGAGGTGCTGAAGACGTTTCACTTAGCATTTATAAGTAGTGAGATGACAAATGAAATATACATAGTTTGTTGGGGAAGGAACATCAGCAAGAGGGACACCGACACTCAGGATAGATTTGTAAAGAAGGCACAAAACATTATTGGTACACTCATAGAAACCTTAAGCCAGATCCATCACACTCGAGTGCAGAAGAAACGTGTCATCTTGAGTAACACAGATCCCCCCTCCACACAGATCACCCCCTCCACACAGATCACCCCCTCCACACAGATCACCCCCTCCACACAGAATTTCACTTCAGACTCCTACCACGCAGCCAAAGATTCCTCCCCCAAAAATACACACACAGATACCGGCGATCTTTGATACCAACTGTAAAATTGCTTTCAACTCTATCTATTCTAGAACTGCTAATCTTTTTTTAATTCCTTGATTGTAACTTTATGTGATGTTTAAGGATGTTTTATTTGTACATAATTAGTTATTATTCTACCAGTGATTTTTAACAGTATTTTCCCTTTTTGAATGAGTGAAGTAAATGTTCTGATCTGTTCTGTTCTGTTCTGTGTTGTGTTGTGTTGTGTTGTGTTGTGTTGTGTTGTGTTGTGTTGTGTTGTGTTGTGTTGTGTTGTGTTGTGTTGTGTTGTGTTGTGTTGTGTTGTGCTGTGTTGTGTTGTGTTGTGTTGTGTTGTGTTGTGTTGTGTTGTGTTGTGCTGTGTTGTGTTGTGTTGTGTTGTGTTGTGTTGTGTTGTGTTGTGTTGTGTTGTGCTGTGTTGTGTTGTGTTGTGTTATGTTACACATGTAAATACTTACGCGCGCGTGCGTGTGCGCGTGAATGTGTGCGTACGTATGTGTGTATGTGCGTGCGTACTAGAGTGCATGAATGTGTGTGTGCGTACGTGTCCGTGTGTTCGTGTGTAGGAGGTGTGTATGTGTGTGTACGTCCATGCGTACGTGTGTATGTGTATGTCTGTGTGTGTGTGTGTGCGAGCTCGTGAGTGTATGTGTGCGTGTGCGTGAATGTACATGCATGTGTGTATAACTTTTCACATGTTCACATGTTCACATGCGCTATTTCGCATGGGAAAGCGTGTTCCTGTGTGAACGTAGGTGTGTACGCTTGCGAGTGTATGTGATTGTGTGTGTGTGTGTGTGTGTGTGTGTGTGTGTGTGTGTGTGTGTGTGTGTGTATGTATGTGTGTGTGTGTGTGTGTGTTGTTATGTGTGCATGTGTATGCATAAGTATTTGTATGTTCGCGGGTGTATGCGTTTGTACGAGTGCTTGTGAATGCATTTGTATGTGTGGACGTGTGGACGTGTAAGTGTGTGTTTATAAGTCTATGTGTGTGTTTGTGCGCGTCTGCGTACTTGTGTATGTGCGTTTTCTCGTGCAGATGCTTTATTCGCAGGCACTGCACTCGCACAGAGTTGTGTATATGTGCCAGTTATTGTATGTGTGGACAAGTGTGTATATGTGCCAGTTATTGTATGTGTGCACAAGTGTGTATATGTGCCAGTTATTGTATGTGTGCACAAGTGGGTGTATGATGTGCATGTATATGTGCCAGTTATTATATGTGTGCACAAGTGGGTGTATGATGTGCATGTTTGCTTGCATGCGTTTCTTATGTGTGTTTGTACTGAACGGAGCGACACTCCTTGCACGCTCTGTGTACGTCGCATTTACGTCCCTGGTACACCATGACAATCCGAATTGC
>JAWQFJ010030441.1:5000-13954 GCA_034096865.1 Theodoxus fluviatilis | reverse complement strand
CAGCCACAAGCAAGCACAGATGGTGCAGTCTGACAGCGCTGCAGCCACAAGCCACAAGCAAACACAGATTGTGCAGTCTGACAGCGCTGCAGCCACAAGCAAGCACAGATGGTGCAGTCTGACAGCGCTGCAGCCACAAGCAAGCACAGATGGTGCATCCTGACAGCGGTGCAGCCACAAGCCACAAGCAAGCACAGATGGTGCAGTCTGACAGCGCTGCAGCCACAAGCCACAAGCAAGCACAGATGGTGCAGTCTGACAGCGCTGCAGCCACAAGCAAACACAGATGGTGCAGTCTGACAGCGCTGCATGAATATAGAGGCAACAACCTTTCCTGTCGTAAAAGAACTGACAGCTCAATACATGAACATGAACTAGTCATGCATTAAACGTTTTTGAACGAATAAGCAGCCACAAAAACCAGTCACAGGAACTTAAGACAACACCATAAGGAGAACAATGCAGTCTCGGAATAATGTTTATTTAACTGTTTAAGAACATTTGGAGTGAACATAGCCCATGCTATGAAAGAAACTCCATGGATATTCTAAGAAATACAAATCTCAACTGTGATCACTGTGTACGATGTATTAAGATGTAAAGCCAGAAAGCAGATTTTTACAACGTGGATGCCAAATCGAGTTGTTGGGATTAAAAAAAGTACACTTTGCAAATATAAACCACATAAACACACTCAATCAAAGCATTTCGATATAATGTATGTGCAGTATCTTGCAGATAAGACATTAACACATTCATGCTGGGAATGATTGGATCATATATGCCAAGTAAGTTACAATGTAAGTAAGTAAGTAAAAATGCGTTCTGCCATCCCCTATCCTCCCACCAGGGTCACCAAAACACGCACTTTGCTGTCACTATCATACCTGTCCTCTCACCACCTTCACTACCACCACTACCACCGTTACTAATACCACCGCAATGCAACCTGCACTATCACTACCATTATTACGACCAAAACTGCAACAACCAGTACCATTGCCTTTCCTTCATTATCACTACAACCACTGTCAAGATGATAGTTTGATATCCACTTGTTACAAGTGTAAGTTCATGGGCTGTCGCCCTCCTAAATATATATTTCAGTCCAGTTCACTTTATCAGTACAACCAGCATTACCGACGCCCCTGCCATCACTGCCGCCCAACTACACAGAACCACTTAAAATGTATTTTATCTTTATTTATGAGACCATCAGTGTTAACCATCAGTGATATATCACACCCATAGATCCATGAATTCGTTTGTTTCAAAAATGGTTGGATCATTAAACTGTACACCTAGTTCCCAGTATTACTGTTTGCCTGAGTATTCTCTTTAATACTAGTACTATTAGTCTGACATTTAGTGAGAAGGGGGATGGATTAGGAGGTGTGTGAGTGTTGGGTTGGGAATGAGAGGTCGGAATGTAGAGGGAGATTGGACGTAGGTACTCCAGTGAAAGTAGAGGGGAGGACGATGAGAAAACAAATGGCAATCTGGACCAGTGGGAAAGGAAATTCACCCGGGCAGACTCAACGTTGCTATCTGTTTATTTTTTCAAACTGCGTGTTTGTATCATTTCACTAGCAACATTTTCTGAAGAAAATTAATGTACTAAAGTTGGTCTATCAACCATGGCCTACAGTACATCATCACAGAGTGATATTCCTGCACAGCTGCCATCACCATTCTCATTATGATTATCATAATTGCTGTGTTTAAAGTTTTCTTCATCTATTTTCAAATCACTTGTTTGTTACTACTACCACTATAACTGTTATTGCAGCCATTCGCATCAACATTACCCTCTACCTCTAAATTACTACCCTAAGATATATGGCTGACATTGTCTGCATTATCACCATAACTGCTCTCATGATTTCCACTGCCAAAATCAACGCCAACATCACCACCAGAACCAGGGCAAGTATTTTAGGTGCTAAAGCAACCTTTGCATTTTTCACTTTTTCTACTATAGGCACTTCTACATCAACAACAGTAACAACCCCCACTAAGTACACAACCACGACTACCTCTATAGCAATAACAACCCCCACTATGTACACAACCACGACTACCTCTATAGCAATAACAACCCCCACTAAGTACACAACTACGACTACCTCTATAGCAATAACAACCCCCACTATGTACACAACCACGACAACCTCTATAGCAATAACAACCCTCACTATGTACACAACCACGACTACTTCTATAACAATAACAACCCCCACTAAGTACACAACCACGACTACCTCTATAGCAATAACAACCCCCACTATGTACACAACCACGACAACCTCTATAACAGTAACAACCCTCACTAAGTACACAACCACGACAACCTCTATAACAGTAACAACCCTCACTATGTACACAACCACGACTACCTCTATAGCAATAACAACCCCCACTATGTACACAACCACGACAACCTCTATAACAGTAACAACCCTCACTATGTACACAACCACGACTACCTCTATAGCAATAACAACCCCCACTATGTACACAACCACGACAACCTCTATAGCAATAACAACCCCCACTATGTACACAACCACGACTACCTCTATAGCAATAACAACCCCCACTATGTACACAACCACGACTACCTCTGTAACAATAACAACCCCCACTAAGTACACAACCACGACAACCTCTATAACAGTAACAACCCTCACTATGTACACAACCACGACAACCTCTATAACAGTAACAACCCTCACTATGTACACAACCACGACAACCTCTATAACAGTAACAACCCCCACTAAGTACACAACCACGACTACCTCTATAGCAATAACAACCCCCACTATGTACACAACCACGACAACCTCTATAACAGTAACAACCCTCACTATGTACACAACCACGACTACCTCTATAGCAATAACAACCCCCACTATGTACACAACCACGACTACCTCTATAGCAATAACAACCCCCACTATGTACACAACCACGACTACCTCTATAGCAATAACAACCCCCACTATGTACACAACCACGACAACCTCTATAACAGTAACAACCCTCACTATGTACACAACCACGACTACCTCTATAGCAATAACAACCCCCACTATGTACACAACCACGACTACCTCTATAGCAATAACAACCCCCACTATGTACACAACCACGACTACCTCTATAGCAATAACAACCCCCACTATGTACACAACCACGACTACCTCTATAGCAATAACAACCCCCACTATGTACACAACCACGACTACCTCTATAGCAATAACAACCCCCACTATGTACACAACCACGACAACCTCTATAACAGTAACAACCCTCACTATGTACACAACCACGACTACCTCTGTAACAATAACAACCCCCACTATGTACACAACCACGACTACCTCTATAGCAATAACAACCCCCACTAAGTACACAACCACGACTACCTCTATAACAATAACAACCCCCACTAAGTACACAACCACGACTACCTCTATAACAATAACAACCCCCACTATGTACACAACCACGACTACCTCTATAACAATAACAACCCCCACTAAGTACACAACCACGACTACCTCTATAGCAATAACAACCCCCACTATGTACACAACCACGACTACCTCTATAACAATAACAACCCCCACTAAGTACACAACCACGACTACCTCTATAGCAATAACAACCCCCACTATGTACACAACCACGACTACCTCTATAGCAATAACAACCCCCACTAAGTACACAACCACGACTACCTCTATAGCAATAACAACCCCCACTATGTACACAACCACGACTACCTCTATAACAATAACAGACCCCACATGACAAACCACGATACCTTCATACAATAACACCCCCACTATGTACCGCCACCTCCTCCTGCTACACCCCCACCTGTACACAACCACGACTTCCTCCTGAACACACATCCTGCTCACTCCTGCTCGTACCTCACTCCTCACTATCTTCACTCCTATTTTTCACTCCTTACACACTCTTTCTCACTCACTTCTACCCTGTTTCCAATTTTTTTTTTGGATGTTAATTCGTAACATCCCTGATTTCTCCTCGCTTCTCCTCCTCCTCCTCCCTCCTCCTCCTCCTCCTCCTCCTCCTCCTCCCCCTCCTCCTCCTCCCCTCCTCCTGCCATTCCTTCCTCCTCCTCCTCCTCCTCCTCTCCTGCTCCTCTCCTCTCCTCGTAGTCCTCCTCCTCCTCGTAGTCCTCCTCCTCCTCGTAGTCCTCCTCCTCCTCGTAGTCCTCCTCCTCCTCGTAGTCCTCCTCCTCCTCGTAGTCCTCCTCCTCCTCCTCCTCCTCCTCCTCCTCCTCCTCCTCCTCCTCCTCCTCCTCCTCCTCCTCCTCCTTCCTCCTCCTCCTCCTCCTCCTCCTCCTCCTCGTCCTCTTCCTCGTCCTTCTCCTCCTTATCCTATTCCTCTTCCTCCTCTTCCTCTTCCTCGTCTTTGTCCTCCTCGTCCTCTTCCTCGTTCTTGTCCTCCTCGTCCTCTGCCTCGTTCTCTTCCTCGTCCTCCTCGTCCTCCTCGTCCTCTTCCTCCTCCTCCTCCTCCTCCTCCTCCTCCTCCTCCTCCTCCTCCTCCTCCTCCTCCTCCTCCTCCTCCTCCTCCTCCTCCTCCTCCTCCTCCTCCTCCTCCTTCTCCTCCTCTCTCCGATTCCTATGACAGTGCGCTTTGTACACTTTCCATATCTGAAATGCCGCAACGTTCACATTGCGGTTGCCCGGATATGCGGTGGTCCACGCATGTTTTGTCTTCTATTGGAAAAAACCGGCACTGACTGCACAAGAAACACGTGCCGCATCTTATGTCCTTCGCAACTCTGTGTTTGCTGCACCATCCGAGGTCGCTCATTTTCTGGAACCACTGCTCTTTCTGCATTTGCACTGGTGTGTACCCATCGGGTCCTTGTGTTCTCCGTAGCGTGTAGGCTTCAGGGCCGTCTTTGTCGTTGAAGACAACGCCACGGAAGGGCGAGACTTTGACTTCCAGAAGGTAAAGTCGGCATCCCCTCTTTGCTTCCCCTTCGACTTCGATGAAGTCGACCTTCACTTGATCTTCTTCGACGTCCGTAGGTTCCAAGATGTGATACCCTGCAGAAGGATGGCCTTTAACCCAGAGCATTTCTTCACGAATGTTCTTGTTCAGGCCTGTCTTGATTTCTTGTTTCCAGGCTTCCGGAAGTTCAAGCGCTCTGACCTTGACACCCGTTGTCAACTTTTTCTTCTTTGCTCCGAGATCGATTTCAGAACGCGTCTCCTCCAGACCGCAGTAGAAAAATCCGCCTTTCCCTTTGTTCTTGGCGAAGGCCGCGACGTACTCTCCCAATGTACGTGTGCTCCTGTTCCACAGCCACTCCACGAAATCTCGTCCACTTTCTGGGGAAAACGTGGCAGCTTTGCTGCCTGCTTTCTTGACGTTTTTCGTGGCTTTGTTGGGTTCCAAAGTTTTGAACTGCAGGTATGGGCTCTCTTGCGCTGCCATTGTTTGGCCATTTCTCAGTCTTCAATCCAAAACTTTTTCTCTGGAGAGTGTGTCGCTCCTTCTGGTGTTACCATCTCCGTCATGACAGCTGCCAAACATGAAGAAGCAGAAGCGATCAGCGCTGATTCCCACCAGACCTTTTTCAGTGGCCTCAGGGCTTTTGAAATCCAACGTGGCCACGCCATGGGCACTTTGGCGGATTCTAAGCGTCACATGATCCTCTCCTTCCTCAAATGCAAACATCTGTGAAAATCTTGATTTTTGAACCATGTTGTTGAGCTTGTCCTCTATTCTCTCGGCCAGAGCTTGCACGAATCCCTTGGGGTACTCCTTCTGCTTGGTGTCAATCCGCAGAGACCACTGACTCCTGTGAGTGAGAGTAGAACAATGCAAATAATAATTCTCATTTGGAAAAGATGTAACATACGATTTTGTTTTGCATGCACAAGTGATGCTAAAATAACATTCTTCTAAAACTTTATGTCAGATATAACTTAGGACTTCTATCTCGTAACCCATTGAATTTCTCCTGACTAAAACCTGGACCCTAAACAAACTGTATTATGACAGGGCTCTATGCAGTACTGTGAATCGTGATTATATTTCTATAAGGAGCACAAGCATACTCACTGCGCCGTGTCTTCATCCCCGTCATGGTGGGAGTTCAAGGCTGCACACACCCTCTGAAGAATGTCATCTCGAATCTTCTTCCAAGCATCCCCTTTGTCCAGCAGGTCTTTGGCATCGCACTCCAGACGCATGTCTGGCTCCATGTTTGAAGAGGACGTGACGTTCTCACTCACTTCAAGAACCGCTGATGGCAGGAGAAAATGGAAGAACGTGGTATAATGTGTTTGTTCCACATGGAGGTGTACAAGCTGAATTTTGGTAGAATTATAATGCATGTTTTAACACAGTATTCATGCTGGTTTTATGCAGGTTCATTGAGCACATCTTCATGATGCCTCGGAACATAACACGCTACAGAGACACCAAGTACTTTGGAGACAACATGAAGCAAAGCGCTGGTTCCATAACGACCAAAGTAAGAAAAAAAACAACACGTTGCTAGATTATATTATGTGTCCAATCTGGCTTCCTGGTCATAAACAAAACATACAATGAAACAGTGCATACGATGTAAGCTCAGATTTATCCACGTATTTTTGGTCAATGAAGCACAAGAAACACGAGGGGATTCTACCCTGACGATGTGGATTTTCACCCCGAACTGATCACGATGAAAAGCTTGCGTGGATTCCCTTTGATACATAACTGATACACACTGCGATGTATGACGCATCTGATGTCTCAGGTGGTATCAGAATAAATTTTCATATCGGCACCACTGTACCCACACACATGAATACTATTAACGCTCCAATGCATTGTAAAGAATACAACATTAGGTTTCTTTCCATGATAGAAACATGGGAGAAACACCGCTGGAATGAGATTTACCCCCCAGAGGTCCGTACAAAGCGAGTATAGCAAAAGTGCTTTCAAGTAGCACAGAAATTACACAAGCGAAACACATCTTACCGTTTGCCCCGACGTGGAAAAACAGAGTGTAGGCTCCTGTGTGTTTTCCACTAAACTCACACGTGCTGACTGATTCCGGCGTGTCGATGTCGTAGTGGGGGAGCGCGAAGGCCAACATCAGAACCAAAATAGCTCATGGTGAGAAGGGGTGGGGATTGTCTGACGCCGCGATGTCAGTCACACCAGCGCATGGCAGCCGTCCAATCAAACGTGCGCGTGTTTGACGTAACTGGAAGAAATATAAGAGCATGACTGGACATCCCGAGAGAGGACGGCCGCGGTTTTACAGAGGCACGACTACTACTACTGCTATCTGGGAGGCAGTGTTGTGGCGCTAATTGAAAGGAGGAGGAAGTCCAGGAGCAAAAGAAAGGATCCTTCAGCTGTCTGGATTTGATGGCGGGGATTCCATGAGGTCAGTTTCAAGACGCCCCGTATAATTATTTGTCTAATATCGTTAACGGGTCTCTCTGCCAAATCAGTCACAAAACTGTCGAAGAAACCAAAAACCTCAAAACGCTTTTAAAACTCAAAAATGCTAAATAACATCCAGTTCATCAAATACAAAAGACAAAGTAAGATAGTTTCCGGGTGGTTCTCCTGAAAGGTAACCAGGGGCGGGTTTCTCAAGGCTGGGACATGCAAGAAATGTTGTCCTCTTCAGGATGAAAGAAAGGAGACAATAATACAGGACATTTGAGAACCGAGGTCCAAAACGTGAAGTGGTCTGCGTTGTGATTTACTTCCAAACATGCTTTATTTGTAACACGGTGCAGGAAATACTTTCAGATTACACTGGTAACAGAAACAAATGCATGACAATCAGCTTATCGCATGGTTAAAGACCTCCTCCCTCTAGACCCCCCCCCCTCTCCTCCCTTCTCTTCCTCCCTCCTCCCTCCTCCTCTCCTCCTCCTCCCTCCTCCTCCTCTCTCTTTCTCCCTTCTCCTCCCTCTTTCTCCTTTCTCCTCCCTCCTCCTCCCTCCCCCACCCTCCTCCTCCCTCCTCCTCCCTCCTCCTCCCTCCTCCTCCCTCCTCCTCCCTCCTCCTCCCTCCTCCTCCCTCCTCCTCCCTCCTCCTCCCTCCTCCTCCCTCCTCCTTCCTCCTCCTCCCTCCTCCTCCCTCCTTCTGTAACCTCATCTGTCTTCCTACCTCTTCCTCCCTCCTCCTCTCTCCTCTTCCCTCCTCCTCCCTCCTCCCTTCTTCTCCCTCCTCCTCTCCCTCTTCCTCCCTTTTCCTCCCTCCTCCTCCCTCCTCCTCCCTCCTCCTCCTTCCTCTTTCCTCCTCCTCCCTCCTCCTCCCTCCTCCTTCTTCCTCTTTCCTCCTCCTCCCTTCTCCTCCCTCCTCCTCCTCCTCCCTCCTCCTCCCTCCTCTTCCATCCTCCTCCCTCCTCTTCCTTCCTCCTCCCTCTCCTCCCTCTCCTCTTCCCTCCTCCCTCCTCCTGTTCCAAAAAGCATGTGTAGTGCTAGCAGTAAATCCTATGTCAACAAACAAAGAAATGTTTTTGTAAGGTAGCATAAAAAGTTGTCATAAAAAGGTGGCATCCCTGATTATAGTTTCCAATTGATTTGGTTAGAAGTGACGGATCACCCAATTGATTTGTAAATCAAGTCTACCCTCATAGTGATTGTGATTGAACCGAGTGGTTGGCCGGGTGACAACATATCAAGTTTGTGAACACTATTAACTACTTGGCGAGATAATAATCCCACTGGAGCATTTCAGATAAACTTCCTTAGTCACTTCTTCACACCTGCACCTGACTGTCAGTGCTAGCCAAATCCAGCCATGGAAACTGAAAGTTTAAAATTTCGTCTTCTCTTTCTCTCTCTTCCCCCTTCTCTCTCTCTTGAATTTGTACACTGTAGTTAGAGATTTTGTTGATGTAGAATGTAAATATTACTTGATTATATGGAAATGTGTGC
>JAWQFJ010030440.1:7500-13234 GCA_034096865.1 Theodoxus fluviatilis | reverse complement strand
ATCAACGAAGCGTCCTGCCACCGGCCTGTTGGAGACGCTAGAACATTAGTTCGCCAGGGAGTAGTTATTAGGCAATCATAGAGCGTCCTCCACCAACTTGGCTTTGGACTAATTGGTGGGTAAATGAGGGTGCGCGCGCAACACAAGAAAGTGTATCTGTTATGTCGAATAGAACAGCAGACGAATTTCTTTGCTGTGAACGAATGGGTCAGAGTAGAGGTCCATTGCTGCCTGGTCAGGAATCTGCGGGGGGGGGGGGGGGGGGGTTTCCAATCTTTCTTTAGCAAGCGGGTAGGGGGAGGGGGGGGGGCTTTTTTAGCAAGCGGGGGGGGGGGGGGGGGAGGAGGGGCGGGTTTCCAATCTTATTTTAGCAAGCGGGGGTGGGGGGTGGGGTTCCAAACTAGTTTTAGCTAGCGAGGGGGGGGGGGGGGGGTTGTTTCCAAACTTTTTTTAGCAAGCGGGGGAGGGGGGGGGGGAGGGTTTCCAATCTTTCTTTAGAAAGGGGGGGGGGACTTTCCAAACTTTAACAAAGGGGGGGGGGGGGGGGGGGGAGGATTTCCAAACTTTTTTTACCGTTGCGGGGGGGGGGGGGGGCGGGAGGGGGGCGGGAGGGGGGGGGGTGGTTTCCAAGCTTTTTTTAGCAAGGGGGGGGGGGTTCCAAACTATTTTTAGCTAGCGGGGGGGGGGGGTGTTCCAAATTGTTTTAGCAAGCCGAGGGGGGGGGGGGGGGGCGGTGTTTCCAATCTTTTTTTAGCAAGCGGGGGGGGGGGGGGAACTTTCCAAACTTTTGTAACAAGCGGGGGTGGTGGTGGGGGAGGATTTCCAAACTTTTTTTAGCAAGCGGGGGGGGGGGGGGGGGAAGGGGGGGGTTTGCAAGCTTTTTTTAGCAAGCGGGGGGGGGGTGGGTTCCAAACTATTTTTAGCTAGCGGGGGGGGGGGGTGAGGTGGTGGAGTTTCCAAACTCTTTTTAGCAAAGAAGGGGAGGGGGGGGGGGGGGGGGGGGGGGGGTTTCCAAACTTTTTTAGCAAGCGGGGTGGGGGGGGTCCAAACTTTTTTAGCAAGCGGGGTGGGTGGGGGGGTGGATTTCCAAACTTTTTTTAGCAAGCGGGGGGGGGGGGGGTTTCCAAACTATTTTTTGCAGGGGGAGGGGGGGTCAAGTGGGGGGGGGGGGGGGGGGGGCTTTCCGATCTTTTTTTAGCAAGGGGGGGGGGGGAACTTTCCAAACTTTTACAAGCGGGGGGGGGGGGGAGGGGGGGGGGGGGGGTTTCCAAGCTTTGTTTTAGCAAGAGGGGGGGTCTAAACTATTTTTAGCAAGCGGGGGGGGGGGGGGGGCGGGTTTCCAAACTTTTTTAGCAAGCGGGGGGGGGGGGGGGTTTCAGCTTTTTTAGCAGCGGGGGAGGGGAGGGTTCCAAACTTTTTTTACCAAGCGGATGGGGGGGTGGGGGGGGGGGGCGGGGGGGGGAAATGCAGTCATCTGCCGCTAGCTAAACGGAACCACCCCCCCCCCCCCCCCCCCCCCCCGCTTGCTAAAAAAAAGCTTGGAAACCACCCCCCCCTCCACCCCCGCAACGGTAAAAAAAGTTTGGAAATCCTCCCCCCCCCCCCCCCCGCTTGTTAAAAAAAGTTTGGAAAGTTCCCCCCCCCCCTTGCTAAAGAAAGATTGGAAAGCCCCCCACCCCCACCCCCACCCTCCGCTTGCTAAAAAAAGTTTGGAAACCCACCCACCCCCCCCTAGCTAAAACTAGTTTGGAAACCCCACCCCCCCCCCCCGCTTGTTAAAATAAGATTGGAAACCCGCCCCTCCCCCCCCCCCCCCCCGCTTGCTAAAAAAAGCCCCCCCCCCCCCCCGCTTGCTAAAGAAAGATTGGCACCCCCCCCCCCCCCCCCCCCCCACCCCCCCCCCCCCCCCCCCCTGCCCCCCCCGTAATATCCCCCCACCCCCCCCCCCCCCCCCCCCCCCACCCCCCCCCCCCCCCCCCCCCCCCCCGCAGATTCCTGGACCAGGGCGAGCAATGGACCTCTACTCTGATCCCATTCGTTCACAAGCCAACGAAAGTCGCTCTACTGTTCATATCGGACAAAGACAGACTTACACTTTCTTGTGTTGCGCGCGGACCTCTAATGTTATACCCAGCCCAATAGAGTCCAAAGCCAAGGTGGTTGGAGGGACGCATGCTATGCATGCGGTGGGAACTAATTATGGGATATGTTCAACAACAAAAACAGTTAGTTTGAGGCTGCAGCTGCCTCCCAAAATGTGGGTGGAGTCAACAGGTCACCACAGCGTGTCACGACATGAGTGGCTCGCCCTCTCAGCATTGAGGTTCATGAAAAGCAACAAGAATCGTCGTCCCCTTCACTTCGGACTGACCACGCAAGCAGAGCGAGCACAAGGCTCGCCCTGAAGTCCCTGCTGAGACAGAGTATTCCCTCCAACTCGTCTCAGAGGTGCCTGACCATCAACGCTGTTGTCGTAAACCTTTTTGCTACGAACGGAGACGAGTCCCCATCAACGCTGCCCACCAGAGCTGCTGTCGCCACTACCCCATCAACGCTGCCCACCAGAGCTGCTGTCACCACTACCCCATCAACGCTGCCCACCAGAGCTGCTGTCGCCGCTACACCATCAACGCTGCCGTCGTCACCCTTCTGTTGCGACTAGAGACAAGTTCCCACCAACGCTGCCGTCGCCGCTATACTCCTTCAGCGGTAACTGTGAACTTACCTTCCCCTGGAAAATTCTGGAATTGAAAGTTAGTAAACTCGTGTTATAGGAACGTTGTGTCATCGACGAACATTCGGAGAGCGCTTCCAATAGACTCACGAGATAAGTCACCCAAAGTGGAACTGAAGATAAGCTTTACCATTCATTAATTAGAGCTGGCCTAGTACTAACTACTCTTCTTGTGCATGCTTGATTGTTGCAGGAATATATTATAGTTTGTCATTATTCGATTAAATCATTATTAATTGATTCCTCATGACGTTCTCTTCTGGTTTTGAGAGAAAGAGACAGCGCGACTGAAAGCAGTGACTGTTATGTGTGCAAGTCAGGCCTCATCCAACCAGTGATAAATTACCATACCCCTAGACTCAGAGGCAGACTTGTAACAGCACGTACATGGACATACTTGTTGTTCGCGTGTTCATTTGTATATTTTGAGGAGTAGATCTATACGCTATTTCTAGACATACACTGCCGAAAAATTTTCATCGTTTGCAAAAACGCAACATCGTATACGTACACTCTATGAATTATGTACCTTGAATTGATCAAAATGAATCGAGGCATGACTTTTTTTACAAAATTGTCTACAGTTCAATTTGGGTACCTTTTTTTTCGTTGAAAAAGTTCCCATGCCATTCGATATGACACCATGGTGCGTTCTATCAAGTGAAAAACTGCTGTGATCTCTGTATCGTCAGTTATTTAGGGCGCATTTGTCTGGCCACAAATCTCGAGATTCTCCCTGAATGGTTAGTCGAGGGCGAGTGAGACGCTCCTACAGCTAGAAAAAGGCCAATCATCTCTCAAGAACATGGCTGCGTCCTGACGCCAGAGTCGGTGAAAAAGTTGCCGATAGACGAAATAACTGACTATACAGATATCACATCAGTTTTTCACTTGATAGAACACGCCATGGTGTCATATCGAATGGCACGAAAACTTTTTCAGCAAAAAAAAGCGACCCGGGTTCAACTGAGGACAATTTTGTCGAAAATGTTAGGCATAGAGCCTACGTATACGGTGAAGGGACATAATTCATAGAGCGTACATATACTGAAAGCGAAAAAAATGTTTCGGCAGTGTATGTCCAGAAATACCCAATACACCTACTCCTCTATATATACAAATGAACACTCGAACAGCAAATACTTCCGTGTACGTACACTTTTCCATTCTCGAACCCTGAGAAGCAAATTACAGGCAATGTTATCTCCGAACACCAGCCATCCGGGTCACTGCAGCGAGATCGGGTCCAGGGAGCTCCGGACCTCCCTCGGCCGCCTTCACGGCTAGTGCGTCCTTATGAGCGAGGAACGTAGGCAACGCCTAGCCCTTGCGATTCTCTCGAGATTTGCGGCCAAACAAACGCGCCCTTAGTCTATCGGCAACTTCTTCACCGACTCTGGCTCCAGGACGTAGCCATGACCTCCGCCTTGCCAGTTGATGATTGGCCGTTTTTTAAGCTGTAGGAGCGTCTCGCTCTCCCTCGACTAGCTATCGAGTGAGAATCTCGAGATTCTACGTCTAACAAACGCGCCCAATGACGTCACAGAGGAGATGAAGAAAGAGACGAGAAGAAGAGGAGGAACGACGGAAGGATACAGAGCTTGAAAAGTCACCGGCCCGACTTGTCCTCCCATCCACGCTATTACATCTGCCATGCTCGACAGCCACGCACCTACCACACTAATAACAGGTCAGGATGGTTTAACTGTCAGTGCTGCGATATTATAAAACTTATCATTATAAACAAACTTCAGTGACATTTGTTCATGAAGGAATAAAAATCACTGTAAAAGCCATGGTTCTTCCTAATTTCTCTGCAAAACTTATTTTCCAAAGCAGTCCACAGTACACAAAGAATAAAACGAAACATCACGAAATTAATGCATGTGCACTTGCTTTGGTGCTTTAGAAAAGCACTGATGCAGTTCTCGTGTTCCATTGTTGATCAAGAAGTGCACATCAAAATTAGATGTGAGTAAGGTCTAAGAGGCAATTTTTATTCGGACTTTCAACATGGCAGCGAAAGAGTGATGTAAACAAAAACACTCGCACTGTGACTGACCTACTTTCCGACTGGGTCAAAACCAAATGTCTTTTTCAAGAGAATTTAATTATGATTGGCTGAAACTCATTTTGGAAGCAAATCTAAAGCTGAAAAAAAATCCATTTAAGTGGTCCACTTTAAGTGCCGCACTTTCCCGGACCTCTACTATCTGCATTGTGTAGCAGAGCGCTGACGCGATTACTTGCATTCAGTGACGAGAGGGGGGAGGGAGAGAGAGAAAGTGGGGAGTGGAGGGGGGTGGGGTGGAGAGGGAGGGAGGGAGAGAATGGAAGTGGGGGAAACGGGGGGGCAGGAAGGAAAGCGAGTTGAAAGTCACGCAGACGAACGAACGGAGATAGGCATATAGAAACACTCACGCGCACGCACACGCACACACTCACACAAACACGGGCGTCGGAAGAATTTTCCGTCGCATTTGGAGATCTATGACTTAATATCGCTTCAAATATTAACCCCTCTCAAAAGGACAGGCAGATGAATACGTCTTACCCTTGCATGGGACGCGGCTTTGAGAAACTCATGGGTGGATAGGGCGTTCTAAGTAGGCGGTCTTACCCAAGTTATCAGTCTGCCTGCCTTTGTTGCGTTCCAGAAATTCACACAATACGGAGCTTTGCACTCTGCAGATCAGTGGATTGTGTTCTATGACAGAAATATCTTAGCAAAGCATAAATACTCTAATATGATTTCCGATTAGAAAACATATTGCCGTGTTTCTTTTGTCTCCTAACGAAAACTGAATTTTTTTTCGATTGAGCTGATTTTTAAATACGAAAGCAAAAAGCAGGCTCTGTAGCGGCCAAAATAGTATCCCGGCCAAAACAGTGTCCGGAAGTCATAGCAGAGTTATCTGCTCGGCTCTCTCTTTATGCAATTTTCCGCTCCTGCACGTGTTCTTCGCATGGAATATATTCCGACAAACGACGCATTAGTTG
>JAWQFJ010030440.1:0-2500 GCA_034096865.1 Theodoxus fluviatilis | reverse complement strand
TCAGCGGTAACCCAATTGGAACGGTCTCCACCATTTTGGATTTTCCGGGCCTCTGCAGGGGCCGTATTCACGAGAAGGAAGGACGATTCCTCATGAGCAAGACTTACTACTAAAGGGAATACTTTCGAAGTTACGTCAGACGTTACTTGCTATGAATGGGCGATGTAGTTGCGTTGTAGTTGAGACTGTACAGATATGTAGTAACTAACTAGGGGGAATCCCGTGAATCCCGTCTGAGTGCTTATGTGCAAGCTTATTCAGCTATCGTCTGCTTGTCGGCAGATAACGCATTATGTGCGCACGCAAGTCCTCATGCAACTCATCTGCAATTTCAAATATTTCATGGCGATGAAATATTAATATATTGTATATTTTTCCATCATCAAACGAATCAAGCGGATTCGTGCAGTCGACATTCTGTCCCGTCTCCTTTGTTGCATTTGCCCATCAAACACACAAGTGAACGCTGTCATCTTTCGTGTCGACATAATTTTACATTCTCGCTCCAGTCTCAGCTCGCACTCTTCCCGCAAAACACGTGAAACCCTGGCGTACGTCGACACACATTTTCTCATTTACAAAATAAAGCAATGTAAAATGAACAGTGTTTTCAAAGCAAAAATGCAATTTAAATGTACCGTGTTCATTGCATCAGATAAAACTAGCTTTGTACACAATGTCAACCGATGCTTCGGCGTGTAGGTGCGTCGACCCGCATTTCCATTTTTTAAATGTAGGAGCTTTCACGACGTATTGATGCATTCAACATACAGCTTTGCTAAATTAATGCTGTTCATAGCTAACATTTTCTTCGGATGGGTTCCTTGTATCCCAAAACAGCATTTTCTGTGCGAACCGTAGACAGTAATGGCGGCTTAATTAACTCGCTGTTACTAAGGCTGAAATGGTCGTTGTCACCAACATTCGGCGACACTGTACCCGAGGTACTCTGTGCCCGGGGACAGAGTACCCCAGTTAAAATCTCGTCCTTACAGTCACGTGACATACCGATGATAGCGCTCAGCTCAGACCGCACCATCCACTCCGCCTGACTGACTTCGCACGCCCGGGGAGTTATGCTAAGATCCGGCCGCGTTAATGTATCTGCGTTTTGTGACAAACGTCTTGCTCGGCGGTATTGTACTCCATGCACCTTAACGGTCCGCGTGATTCGGGTGTAATCTTAAGCTAAACGACGTTCCGAATGTTTCCGACTTCGACCATTTAAGCAGCGCCAATAAACGTCGTTTAGCTTAAGATTACACCCGAATCACGCGGACCGTTAAGGTGCATGGAGTACAGTACCGCCGAGCAAGACATTTGTCACAAAACGCCGATACAGTAACGCGGCCGGATCTTAGCATAACTCCCCGGGTGTGCGAAGTCAGTCAGGCGGAGTGGCGGGTGCGGTCTCGTTGTCGACCGCCATTTTGAAAGTTTTAGAAACTGCCGGTTGTTGACAGTCTCGTTCTCGTTCAAATGCCGAGATTTCAAACTGGGGTACTCAGTCCCGGGGACAGAGTACCTCAGGTACAGTGTCGCCGAATGTTGGTGACAACGACCATTTCAGCGTTACTAAGGCTGTACTTGTAGGTGCTGGCTGAAGTAGAAGTAGGGTTGTTTTACTACATGGTTACTTTGGAAGGAACCACCACTCGACTCATGCATCCCTTAATGATTTTACTTCAAAAGTTGATATTACAAAGTAAGGCATTACTTCCCTCTCATGCATACGGCCCCAGGTATTGACGCAGGGAGGTACTTCCGGAGCTACTTCAGCCAACCTCCTTCAAAGCGAGTGCCTACTTGTGAACGGGACGCCGTAGGCAATCCCTAGCCCTCGAGTTACCTGCGAGATTCATTGCCTTAGAAACGCGCCCATGATGCTTATGATTGGGAAGAAATAATGACTAGGAATCGTTTAATTGTTTAACTTTCATTTAAAATAGGACGATATTTCGAGCCATACCTCCATATTATTGATAAGCAAATCTTATTTGAAGCGCCGACCGTTTCAGGTTTGGGATAAGTGATATTAGAGTTAAATGATTATGTCATTTTCAGACAGAAGGAGATTTGTTATGCCTATATGTATTAAAGGAGATGAAAACAATCTACACTATCTGTTACGCTGCATTGTGTACAGTGACTTACGTACAAAATATCTACTCACAGACGATGTACCTAATAATGAGAAACTTTTATTTGTACTAAAAGTGGTAAAGATAACCACAGTGTTTGGTCGTTTTCTTTGTACATCCACCATACACACAGATGCAGAAATATTGCGGATGCAAATATGAATTGCCTGATAAGAAATGTGACATGTATATCAATTCTATTTAATCCTGTTTGTAATGGGCTGGTGGCCTAACGAATTAGAGATGCTCTCTTCTCTCTCTCTCTCTCTCTCTCTCTCTCTCTCTCTCTCTCTCTCTCTCTCTCTCTCTTTCTCTCTCTCTCTCTCTCTCTCTCTCTCTCTCTCTCTCTCTCTCTCTCT
>JAWQFJ010030435.1:25000-42500 GCA_034096865.1 Theodoxus fluviatilis | reverse complement strand
TACGATGTAGGTCTGCTCATGGGTAGGATTATGTCAATGTGTTTGCAAGCAGATCTGACCTATGACCTTGACAGGGGTCATAATTATACATACATGTATAATGATAGTCGCTTGGGTTAGTTGTAAAATGGATGGACTGGCATGGATAGGCATGATAGCGGATGGATGGATGCGGCATGGAGGGATGTCATGATGGATGAATGGAAATGAAAGAACGGCAACGGACGGACAAGAGTCGACTGGCGGATGGATGGATGGAGATGGATGGATGCGCATGATGGATGGATTGAGGACCGCTAGGATAGGATGCGGTAGTGGTGTGTGGATAGGGGTGGCGGGGGGGCCTAGACTCAAAGTTACCAATTGTCAGAGCGTTGTAGGGAAGGGAGAGGAGTGCATGTTTTTCTTTGTGCGAGGGGAGGGAGGGCCCCTGGGGAGTGCGTGTGACATAGAAGGCCTCATGAGGTTGAGGACGGCGTCGAGGACTCCTGGGTAGTAGCAGGACGCCCGTAGATGTCGGGCCAAAAATAGTATTTTTTCTATCGTGATGACCACTGCGCTATTTTCAAAGGGGAACCGTTACTTCAGTAATTACTCACCAGTGTCTTAGATGAGACGCCTGCCTTACTATGAGATCTCAACATCACTCGCCACCACGTCGCTATACAATGGGCACCGTACTCACATGCAAAGGACAGGCTATCGTAGGAGCACAAAGCGCCGGATGTCCTAGTCAAATACTTCCTTCCCGTGCCCCTATTGGAGCAGGATCAGTAGGTGCGGTCATTTCCTTGCTACCTCAAACACCTGCCCGGTGTATCATAAGGACAGAAATGTCTGCCAGGGGTCCCGGTTGTTGTCAAAGGATGAATGTTTGTGTGTCATTTTCTTTTAGTTTTTTCTTTTTTTGATGCAAAGCCCCCAATTTTTGACTAGTGGCTTTCAGGGTCTTCTCAGACTTGAGCTGAAAGAGAGGGTCAAACATTAACCCATTCACGTGGGCGCTTCGTTTCTTTACCTGTTTTTTTTTACTTGAGTCTTTCAAGACATGACCCTACCACTAGTTGGCATCAGCACATCGCTACTACACTCATGATGAATCTGCTGACACAGTAAAGCGATTGCCCAGCGAGGACCGACCATAAGCAGGTCATTCTACCCACACTTGACATGAGGATCGGCACCATACCATTCCTCTGGACGACCAATGAGTGCCCCTCCCCCTTTCCCCCCCCCCACCACAGACCCTGTAATGTGTTGTTACTGTAGCCAACCTGAGACTGACCCGGTTTTTGGATGGGGAGCTAAACGCATGAAGAACGGAGGATTCGAAAGAACAATAAGTGAAGGTAAAAACGATTAATATGGTGATAGATAATGTTAATGGATAATATAATTAATATAGAGACATAGTAACACATTAAACTGCCGTTTAGTGAGTCATAGCATATCACACTAAACACACCACACACAGGCCTTCTCTTCCTTTGATCACACTTCCTTCACTGACTGCTGCTCTCCTACCCCGTCCATCCTCTCAAGTGTATGGCGAGCCTGGGTCCTCGGTAACACCGGAGGAGGAGTGAAAGGTAGGAGGTGGAAAGCACTGGAGTAGGAGGAGGGTAGAGATGTAAACTGGAGGAGGGATCGAGTAGAGATGGAAGGAAGTAGTGGGGAAGACAGGAAGGGAAATAGAACTATTGCACAAGAGTTGGTAGGAGAAGAGAGAGAGAGAGAGAGAGAGAGAGAGAGAGAGAGAGAGAGAGAGACGGAGAAAAGAAGAGGAGAAAAGAGGGGGTGTGCGGTACTGAAAAAGAGAATAGGTGGAGATGGGGCCACATATTGTGGGTGTGTATGAGTGACATTTGCGGTGAGGATGAAGAATGTGTATGGTGGCTACGCTGGGAGGGACAGGAATGATGGGTGGCTGAAGTCGGTGGACAGTTGGGAAAACGCGGCGGTCACTGACGGAAAGAACAAGAGAATTATACATCTGTTATTTGAAAAAAGAAAAATAAAAAAGTTAAAAGATGAAAGAAAACATCTGAGCGATGCACGAATGGGTAGACGTTTTGTGCAGAACGCTGTTCAGTGGGGTTAAAGATAGCGGATGGTGATCGTGGCCGAGAATGAAAAACCTTTGGGTTGAGCTCAGATATAGAATGAGACATGTGATGTCATAACCAAGTATAATATGCTGATGTTGGTTGAAGTGTTGTGGTGTTGACGGTGACGAACTTCATATTTGCATAGTTAACATATAGACAACATCGTGGTATGAACTATACATGTATATGTCAAGTAAGACACTTGGAAGTGTGCGATGGCAATAACTTGATTTACCGGTACCTCCACTCATCATTAATCTGTAACATAGCCATAGTTATCACGACCAGATACTTGTTTTACTTATGAGTGTATAGTGTTGCCATTTGAGCGCCCACAACTGAAGTCGCGTAATAAAATCAAGCCCATCGCATTTCTTTTTGCATTGACAGATGATTAATCTTGATCATTTTGGCTCTCTTGTCATTGCGTTTGCTTCTCACACGTGTTTTCGTTGCAAGCTCCCAACAGATGTGAGATGGTGCTGAAATAACAAAAAAGTGGTCCAATCATCAGGAGGTAAATGTGGACGGTTTGAGCAGCAAATTGGGTGAAATTAGGCAGTGGAAAATCAAGCAACTGTAACTTTTCTTATTTTTGCTCTTGGCAAGGCTGCTGCTTCTTCTGTCATTATTGCTGATCGTTTTTGTTCTTCTCTCTCTGCAAAAATGTTTCTTATCCACCATGTTTCGTTTCCTCCACTTCTTGTCTCCTGAACTATCAAGAAATCTTTGCCAGAGAACAGTGAAAAAATATTTTTTCCCAGCAACGATAACGACAGTTCTTTAAGCAAAGTGTCTGTGTTTTCTTCCAGCTGTCTGGTCACAGATGGGAAAGCAGGGAGGTGTAGGGGTGAGAGAACAAGGCCTGTCTGGTCACAGATGGGAAAGCAGGGAGGTGTAGGGGTGAGAGAACAAGGCCTGGCTGGTCTCTGCAGCGCACTCCCGCGCAAATGCAAAGACGGGGGAACTGGTAGGAGAAAACCCCCAAGGCCTTCAAAATGGCAACTGCGGAAGTGATGTCAACAGTCTGAATATCACGTGGCATCCTCTACGTTTGTTTCCAGAGAGGGCAATTTCAATATGGCTGCGTATGCACCGTTTCTGGTAGTTTTTCCTTTCTTCTGGCCCTCTGCTTGGGAATATTTATATAATGTTTTCTTCAAATGTCTCCTGTTAGTTCTTCGCGTGCCGTATTCCTTCTGTCTCTGACTTGCAGATGTTGCCTTCGTTGCCTCTGTTACGTCATCTAATTAGATTTATATTATTTTGATGGGTTTTGAAACTCTTATCGAGACCCTCTCTACATTTTTGTCAGTGCTGTGGTATTCGGATACAAGCAAGACAACGAACATTTGACAAGCGAAGTATCCGCTACTGATGTACGCTGACAGAGAGGTAGATGCACACACACACACACACACACACACACACACACACACACACACACACACACACACACACACACACACACACTCAACAAACAAACAAACAAACACACACACACTCAACAAACAAACACACACACACACACACACACACACACACACACACACACACACACACACACACACACACACACACACACACACACACACACACCGTTAGAATATTCTTTATGGGCGTTTGTGATATAGTTGTTTATTTTAAGTTCTCTCTCTCATTCTCATAGTCTATGGGTGGCATTTTTTTTCTACTGTAAAAATTATCATGTACAGTTGATGAACCGAGTCTTATTGAACGGTCTCTTTCTGGAGTTTTTCAATTTGATTGCTCTACTTTTTTTCTCCAACGAGACCCCTCTTCAACTCTAATTAAAATCAAGACTTCTTATGCCCCAGGAGCAGTTTAGCTTCGTCAGATGCAATTATCTGACAAATAAATTTTTCTCTACCAAATTATTTTGACCTTTTAATCTTGCTGAACATCTCGTTACGAAATCTTAGTGGAACTGTAACTGTGAAGAAAGAAACAATCGCACATTTCCAAAAGGACACTATATCTAACGAGGACGGCATGCCAAACATTCTTTTCCACGTAGCAAGAAATAAACGGTCTTTTTATTTTACACGCTATGAAAGTTTTGATGAAATATTGTAGTCTTGAGAACTCTGCCATTTTGACAGTCACTCTAAGCTTTTGTTTGCGTGCTTTGTAGTCAAACGTGGACACACGAATTTAGCATGAATATTTGATCCCATTCCACTAAATCAGTACTGCTTCTCGTTTCAACGACTCCAAAAGTACTGGACGTACAAAGGCTGGACAAGTCCGTCAAGAAACACCAACTCACTTGTAAGATTCTACAGAGTGCAAAGGAAGAAACGTGGGCACATCAGATTGTGTTCGGCCAGTGAATAGCTTTGTCATTTTGCAAAGTTCTCAGTCTGTCAAACCAACGATCATTATATTTCTTAAAACGTTATCAACTTGCGTTTTCTTTCCCTTTTCCCAATCTCATTTTGACCCTTGCCGTAATTGTGGCAGCATGTAGGATTTCATATTTCCACCACGGGGATCACGTGTACCGTTTGGATGCAGTCAAAATGATAATGCACTTTGGGCATAATCTTCTCTCTCACGTGCATATTTTAAACTCAAAATCATGTCTTCCACTGCAAGCCTGTGAACATAGTGATTTGTAAACGTAACGTTTGTTGGTGAATAATGAACGATGAAGGTCAATTAATGGGGAAAAGGTTATCTTACTACACCACACGCTTGTCGACTTGTTGCAGTCCAGATCAGGTTGCAAAGGAAGGAAAAGACGCCCAATTACCAGAGCTGCCAAGAAACTTCCTTCGTTTACAAGAACTGACTTCATGGGGAGCATATGTATAGGAATTGATTGATGCGATTGTATCTTTATGACGTGAAAAAACTAATACTTGGTTAGTTTTGCACGCACGTACACACGTCAAATTCGAAATTTAGTTCAAAAACCTTCTGATGGTTTCCACTTAGTACATGGATGGGGTTCAATGCACATCTTGCTGAATCACTCGATGTATTGTATCGACTGGTATGTTAATAGGAAAGTTTTGTCCCCTTCAGAAACTGCAATTATATTACAAATAGAAAGATAACCAAAAATGCTTTCTAATATACGAAAGCGTTAACACGCGTAAGTAATATGTTCGTTGCCTAAAGTCAACACAAAAGCCGGTTCGAAGCTTCGTATTTTCTGAATTGTCATTGTACATTTACATTTTAAACCGTGCTATTGTTTTAATACGTATTAGAACCCATTGAGATGAAATATTGAATTCAAGAGAAAAAAAGACGTACTTGAATGCACACATGGTGTATCTTCAGGAATACAATTCACTGTCGTTTTGACACGATAACAATTATCACATTTAATGAGCAGAGGTAAAAGTTTGAAGAAGAAAATCACTGGAAACATGTCATGCTTTTGGTTTGTATAGAGACACATCAGTGAGATTCGTTTACAGAGAAACGGAGCAGTCAAGAGAATTTTAAATGAAAGCCTGATCTATGCATATATAGAACCTCAATGAAACACTTTCTTCATGGGGGCGCTCTTATAAAAAAAAAACTATTTTGTGCTCGTGACGAAAGAGGGCTACAGGAAGAGATTGGCAGGTGGAGACTCACAGCAGGATTAGTCCTCCTTACAAGAAGCTACAGAAGACCTCAAGACTTCAGAAGTCCGCCTTCTCCTGGTTCTTTTCGTCCCCCAGTTCCGATATGTCGGCCTCCTCCCTTGATCTTCTCCCTGCTCGTCATCCGCTACCTGGAGAGCAGTGCCATTGTTCTGTCCTGATTGGTCACTTGACCGGCGGAAGCCCTTTCAAGTCTTCCGGCAATCATCCCTGGTTGCTTTGAGGACCTGCGTCCAAAGGCTGGGCAGGGTCCCTCCTGTCGTGGAGGGTGCTTCACCTTTGGACTTTGGTGCCATCCGTGTACAAGAGGAACGCCAGTCATGGAGGTTTATCCGAGAACAGTCACGGACTTAGCCTCGGAGAGAAGATTATGAGAGACTAAAAGCCACGAAGATTCGTGAAAGATTCACCACAAGATATCATTCTGTGGGGAAAAAGAGATTTAAGCAGACATGATTATTTTTGTTCAGATGACAAATTTCTAGAAGCGTCACTTCACAGTAGCATTCAAAGACGTCAGCTTGTTGTCTGCCAAGTGACGCGAAAAACAAAAAAATCCACCGGCAGTAGTAAAAGGATCGACTTCCGCATTGTATCACAATGCATAGCTTATTGAAAAGGTGCCTTGAATAGTGCTGGCTTCTTTACCAAAGTAGCCATGGCGTTTTGCACATTGAAGCGCATGAGAAAGCTGCTCGTTGCATTTGAACGCAAACTCACACATACTGCGGTAGAAAAAGCAAGAGGTGCTTTAGCTGTGAATGTTACCTTCTCACCAAAGCGGAGGACCGATCTGTGCATGGAGACGTGCTTGCGGTGGCAGCCAACTTGTCCTGGAGCTTTACCGGCGTACAGTTTGCGTGCCTTGGCCTGATCTCTGTCGCCCCTGCCTGCATTATGGTGCCTCTTTAGACTTGTGACTGCACGTGTCCAGCTTGCCCATTGCATCACTTGCACTTTCGTTCTGAAAAAAGTCATGCAGATGTGTTCTGTGTGCTGGTGAACGAGTGCGTGATTTCCTGTAACTGTTCAAATTTCGACATACTTGTTTGTATATTTCCTCTCTCCCTCTACCTCTGTTTTGCCTCAGTCTCTACATGTATGTCTGTATCTGGTCTGCCTGTCTCTCTGTCTCTCTGTCTCTCTCTGCTTGTCAACCTGCCTGCCTGTCTGCCTTTCTGCCTTTCTGCCTCTCTCTCTCTCTCTCTCTCTCTCTCTCTCTCTCTCTCTCTCTCTTTATCTCTCTCTCTCTCTCACACACACACACAAATACACGCGCGCGCACACACACACATACGGGACAATGGGCGGCATGGAGTGCAGTTACTGCCAGAAACGAAATAACTTTCACCCCTTTTATTTGCCCATGACCTCGTGCTATTGTACACAACTCCTGCAGGTCTACAACGCCAACTTGATAGTATCAGCATAGCATCGAGTCACCTCGGCCTCTCTGTTAATAACGAAAAGACTAAGGTAATGGTTTTTAGAAAAGGGTTTTTTTTGGGTAGAGGAGAACGATGGACCATACTTGGAAATAACCTGAAGGTAGTGAACAGGTACAAATATCTGGAGTTTGTATTTACCACTAAAATGTCTCTGTCCGTGACTCTCGATTGCTAAGTGGTCAGAGCAAAGCAGAAAAGTATGCAGTTGTTAAGAATCATGGAAAATCTGCACTCCCAGAGCTTCACTGTCTTCTTTAGGCTGTTTGATGCACAGGTGCTACGGCCATTGTTGTATGGTTCACAGCTATGGAGATTGACCAAAAGGCACAACGTGGAAAAAGCGCACACGTTTGCATGTAAGCGCTTCCTTAGCGTGGATTTGAAATCTCCCAACAGCATGTGCTATGGCGAACTGGGCAGATATTCTTTTTTCATCACCTCCACTCTTCAGGCGCTGAAATATTGGTTTAGAATGTCCAAAATACCGAACAGCAGAATAGCCACGCAAGTGTATGTTGCGCTCGATCTATTCGCAATGTCCTGTTTTACGGGGGTTCTCCTAGCTTGCACCAGGAAGTCGAAGTTCACTAACTCCGGTGGTCGTTTCGATCAACTTTATTCACCCACTGGTCAATACACAGCGGTGACAGTCAGTAAACAGTATCGTCGTAACAACTTCACTCTACGCGCAATGCCGCAGAGGACTCGATCACACTCGCTTATCTTCTAGTTTAGCTCTCCCCTTAACTCTGACATGTGCTCTCGTGAGTTCTTCCTCTCTGTCGCTTTGTCGCACTTTTTATACTTTTACACAGATTCCAGAACCTACCAGAGCAGAGTTGAACATACTCCACACTCCGGCGGTTTTCGAGTGACGTCAAGTGACACAGCCAAGACAAATTTAGCTCCTCTTCGCCACGTCGCCAGGCAACCGCACGGGTGGAGAGGCTGATGTAAACAGCTCGTAGCACTACAGAACTCTTGCACGTTCATACACATCTTATGAATGGAAAAGAACCAAGGATGACTCGAACTATTTCCATGATCATATTTTATGCGTTTGAACGTCACGCACAGAATCTACAAGATTTCAGCAGACCCTCAATATTAATTTTAAACAAAAGTTATATATATATATATATATATATATATATATATATATATATATATATATATATATATATATATATATATATATATATATATATAATGTTACTCTGGTGTACAAATATTTCATTTTATTTTATGTAAACTTACTTACTGACGAGTTTTGATATGTCATTTTATCATTATAAGATCATCTATTTTGATTCATACAACTGATACTCTATGTTTTAAATATAAACATATGTGTTTATTCCTATGTGATGGGTCGACGGCCTGAAAATCATAATCTTTCTCTCCCTCCCCTCTCTCTCTCTCTCTCTCTCTCTCTCTCTCTCCCTCTCTATATATCTCTCTCTATATCTCTATCTCTCTCCCCTCCCTCTCTCTCACTCTCCTGCTCTCTCTCTCTCTCTTTCCCTCCGTCCCTCTCTCTTTCTTTCTCTCTCTCTCTCTCTCTTTCTCTCTCTCTCTCTCTCTCTCTCCCTCCCTCCTCTCTCTCTCTCTCTCTCTCTCTCTCCAAACATCTTTGTCATTGTTGATCATATTCTTCATATACCTTACCTACTTACCTCCGTATTGTTTTCTTATCTATCCATGTTTTCATTTCTTTCTGAGCAAGGACAATTTGTAAGATAGGCAGAAATGCCTAACATTTCATCCTTGATAAATAAAGAAGCAATCAATCTCTCTCTCTCACTCCCTCCTCCCCCCCTCCTCTTCTCTCTCTCCCTTATTCTCACTCTCATTCTCACCCCCCCACTTATCTCTCTCTCTCTCTCTCTCTCTCTCTCTCTCTCTCTCTCTCTCTCTCTCTCTCTCTGTGCGTGCGTGCGTGCGTGCACGTCGTGCGTGTGTGTGAAATTGATATACATATGTTCATTTTATTCTCTTTGTCCATAGGCGATGAACAAAACCGACCGATAACTACAATAATCATTCTCACACACAGAAGTTCTTCTGAGAAAGATGTGCATCTAGCATCTTTGCAGAAGGATCGAAATCCATTATTCCCCCATGTAAATAGTCCACTCCGCTGCGGCTACAAATTGAAAACAACGTCGGCACGGTCAGCTCATCTGAAGAGGGGCGCCATTGTTGACGCTGTGGCGTCTTGTTAGCTTTCCTCCTGTAGAACAAAACAGCGACAGGAAGGTAGGTACCTCCACCCCCTGTTTCCGTCGCCGTCAAACGCTGACGTTGTGTCCATACCCCAGATGGCTGCCAACTCTCCTCGGCGCCGTCAAGCCACGTCACGCTGAATGCGTGGCGGAGTAGATCGACGTTGCACTATCGACGTTCTCCCCGCGTCAACGTCGCCGTCAATTGGCGCTGAGAGGCCCCCTGTGTGCGACGCGAAATGGCGTGGGATGACTTTGAATGACTGTAAATGCTTGGTGGAAGAGTATCGACGTCCGCGCAGTAAAGGCCACCATGTGTCCACGTGCAGGCGGTGTCAACCTCGCCTGTCTGTCAAGCGTTCCTGCTGCGACATTGAATGGCGTTGAATGACGCTGGCCGTGTGATAGGCCATCCTGGCGCCGTGGCGGTTGACTTTGGGCAATTGGCGCGGACGTGTGCTCACACGGGTCTCTAAGTCTTCCCGAGCTCGTCTGAGGAAATTGTTTATAAGGCGTGATAGACCGAATTGATCGAGTCCAGTCAACGGTGCAACGCGTTGGCTTGTGCTGCCTGTATTAGCGTGCTATTGGGAGGAGGTGGTCGAAGTTTCTAGCGCCTTGCCTCAGAGTTCCTCTCTGCTGCTGACCCGTGTGACCTGCTCGCTCGTTGGCACTTGGCTGATGTCTGTTTGTCTGGCTTTGCGCCTCATGCAGATACGTGTTTATGACGTAATTAGATACTCTCTCTCTCTCTCTCTCTCTCTCTCTCTCTCTGTGTGTGTGTGTGTGTGTGTGTGTGTGTGTGTGTGTGTGTGTGTGTGTGTCTCATGTCGCTCTTAGTTTCTTCTCTACATTTTGTATTGACTAACTCAGATCCACATTCTTGGTCACGTTACACGGGCTGTCTTTTTCAAAGTATTTGTTCACCTCCTTTTATGACTCTTTATGTTAACATACGGTCATGCATTTTCCACTATAAAATACCTTAATAGCATCATTTTCTTCGAATGATTTCGTGTTATCTCCACATCCCCGAGAGGTCAGTTTGTCACCTTTTTCATCGCAACTGCACATACTCGATGATGTTTGACCTACGAGTCTGCCGCTCGAGCACTGCTTCGCACAGGCGGAAGAGATGACGAGGCAGTGGCTGCTTTTCATGCAATGTGCGTTTGATGGTGATTCTTCTCGTTTACGACGGGCATCGCAAAGCCTCGAGCTCCATGGTCGATCCTTCCTCACAAAACCTTGGTCCAAATCCAGCCAGCAGGTCGAAGACAATGTCTGGGTGGCGATTCAACCTGTCCTTTGTGTCTGGCGGTGTCATTGTGTCAGAGGCTTTTTGCCGAGGGAGTCTCTTCGATCTGCCAGGCATGCAAATGGCCCTGGTTTTCCTCTGTATTGATTAAGGCAGGTAGCTTTTTCGGACATGCACTATTTTGTCGTCTTCTTGTAGTTTTCCATTTTATGATCGCGCAACCCTCCGCTCATCCATTAATATGTCGTTCACTTGACGGTCACGCTCATTACATACTCTACTTTTCGCTCCACTGCATTCTCATCATCATTCGTTTTTCATACCTTGCACTGAGTGGCTATTAGTTGGTCTTTGGTTTCTTTGTCACTAATGCACGCGTTTGCTAGAAGGCTCCTTTTGTATTAGACTTCCAAACACAAACGGGCCAGGACCTAGACCTTCTCTTGTTGCAACGTTCTACATGTATTTTCTCTTTGTCTCAGGCTCTCCCTTGCTGTGGTGTATTTTCTCACATCGTACAGGGCTGCAGTCGCCCTGCTGGTGTTGTTCCCGTCCCCAGTCCTTGTCTGGTATTCTGCTCTTTTTTATTTTGTCTCTATTCATGGGTCTGTACATGCTCTGATTCTATGGCTGCATCTCCTGCTGCTCTTGCTCCTCCTTCTGCTTCTCCCATTCCTCCTGTTCTTCCTCTTCTTGCTGTTCTTCATAACACTCTTACTCTTCCTTTTCCTCTCCTCCTACTTCTACTACTGCCTCTCCTCCTGCTTCCGCTCCTTTTGCTCCTCGAAAATTCCTTTTGCTTCTAGTCCTCTTGTTTACTTCCTCCCCCTTCCTCCTCCCCCTCCTCCTCCTCTTCCTGCTCTTCTCCCTGCTCTTCTTCCTCCTTTCTCCTTTTGCTCCTTCTCTTTCTCCTCCTCCTTCTTCTCTTCCTTGTGCTTCCTTTCTACCCGTCATCCATCTGTTTTCCTGCCCTTCCCCCTGGGCAGTTCGTTTTCATTTCCTACTTCAACTATTCCTTGCTAGATGTGTGTTGGAGACTGTGGACAGACGAGACAGCAGGTGGCGTGGGCATTGACGTCAGCGCGAAAGAGCACGTGCGTTTCGAGAGTGCGCGGTGTGGGGTTTCACCACGACCTCCGTCCTCGAAGCATGGCTGTCTCACGTGTCCCTTGGCCTTGACCGCGACGGCCGTTTCGAATGTTGCCATGATCTACCTGGTCTCGAGCCATTAGAAATCAGCTTGGCACCGGTCGTTGGGAAACAGAATTCCCGCCTTACGTCAGTCGTGAAATCGATCGTCATGGTTGTCCCTGTCTGCCTACTATCTTTCCTTGCGTACTGTTGCCCGTTCGCCTGCACTCGGATCTGAGAAACTATGATAAAATTTACACAAGGGCAAGTGAGGGAAAACAAGCTTGAAAAAAAATTCCTGATTTTTTAAAGATTGCAGTAAATAAGGATGTTGGCCGCGAGTTCACGTTCATGAGAATCCATGCGAAGAAGAATTGGACTATGACAATTTACAGCCCCGGCTTCTTTGAGAGACGACCATCTGGAGGGTTTGGTGGACAGGAAAAGGTTGCAAGTTTCACGTCACCGTTTTTGACTCGATTTCTGTTGGCTTTTAAAAATATGCATATTCATGCTGGCGTTTGGGTTTCTTGTTGCATAATACTGGCTCCTTCAGTGTTCAGGCGTGCTAGTCCAATTACTTGTCATCGGAGTGCCAATGCAAAGACCAAACCACTCATTTGAAAGTGTTGCTATTGAAATGAGATCGTAATACCATCCCTATTCTCGCCTTTACCCCATGTAAAAGGGTTTTATTTGATGAAATATAAATCTGTACAATGTCCCATTCGTTTCATATCAATTTTTTTAAACATCGTAATAGTCTAGCCTCAACTTTTCGGGAAAAGGATAGTTCTGGACGAAAGTTTGAAATCATATTTGCCACATCATTTTTCAAAATAATCTTTTAAGAAATGTTGCACAATCATGTGCTCCTATCATATGCCACAGATGTGAAGGTACATTCGTGTCTGTATTTGTGTAAGTGTGTGTGAGTGTGCGTGTGAGTGTGCCTGCGCACGCGCGTGTATGTATGTATGTGTGAGTGCTCCTGCGTGTGTGTGTGTGTGTGCATGTTGTGCGTATGTGTGTATATTTATGTTCCACTTGTAAATGTGTGACCATACATGTGATTATTTGTTCGAATAAACTAAATTGCATTTGCACCACAATCGAGATTCCGACCACATTCGCTTTCGGTGCTTACCGGGCAGTTGCACGGCTATTGCCAGGGGCGTGTTTCTTACGCAAGGAACCTTGCAAGATCTTGCGAGGAATAGGCCGGAGTCAACAGTATGTCAACATGATGAAAGCAGATGTAAACGCAGTCAAATGATTGAATCATGTTGACACCGGCCTATTATTGGCCAACTAGATTGACCAAGCAACGCGCCCCCGTCCAGTCAAGTACACTTACGGGATTCAGAATTAAAGACGAACAGAAAATAATGCGTCATATATAAAAGAAACATCGTTAAGCACTCCCTGCTTTTATATTTTAAAATCCATTCCCATAATTTTCACGCGCTTTGACTATTCTATGAGTATGCACGAATTGTCTCTGTACATAATGAGATTTCATACAAGCTCAGTCGCCCTTCCCAGGGGCTTGCTCTCTCACGTTAACTGCAGCCGAAATGCCAATTGAACACTGGAAATACAAACTTGTGCGCTAACAAGAATGTTGGGACTACAAAGGTGGATTCGACAAGCGTATGTCATGCTGTAATCTGTTCACTGTTGTAGCCTCTGCTCTTCCGGCCTCGATGTGTGCCCTCTTTTTTGTCCTGCAGAGAACAGCATTGTTCCCGCTGGGTTTGCATGCTGGCCATGTGTGCACGGCTCCTCATGGAGTTCTGTCTCGTACATAGCTTTACCGGATAGCATTATCCCTGTGAAAATGGTTGAGTAGGATTTGCAGATGTTGCATATTGATGTGAATGGTGCCCGCTGTACAGCATAGACCAGCACAATTTCACCCTGTGGGCGGAATATAATTGGTCCACGACAAATCATTCCGCATTTTCAGAGAGCAAATGAATGAAAAAACCGAGAGTTTGTTAGACAGGTTAAGCTGATTTATGCAAACTCAGACTTATGGTTATTCAGATTCATGCTTGCCCGAGCAAATGGCCTCTCAGATTTGTTTTGCTCAGACGTGCGATCACTGAGACTTTTGGCAAACAGGCCACGAAATGAAAGCATGTAGCTTTCTAGCAGAGTATCAGTAGAACTCACTGCAGTAGTCCTGTCGTTCTACGGAGTGTTACATCTCTAGCGGGAACGTACTGCGCTGTTATCACCAAACGTGTTAAGATTTTAAAACATTCATTACCTTTGCTCCGTATTTAGATAAAAAAAACTATAGGCAGTGTGTCGTACGTTAATTAGAGTTGTACTGTGTCGATTGCGGTTTGTGCATGTTGATGTGCATTTGGCAAGCGTGAGGATTTCTGTACCATGATACTTTTTCTTTCAAACACCCAAAGCGGAGGCTATACGTTACAAAACCAGGAAGCTTTCGATACATCCAAGACGAAAATGGCGGTAATGGGCTGCGAAGTAGAGCAAGGGACAAAGATCAGCCTCATTACAACTCGGCACTGTGTGCTAACGCTGCAAGACAGCTCACCAAATGAGGAGGCGAAGGAAAGGGAAAGCGAGGCGGAGGAAAGGGAAAGCGAGGCAGAGGAAAGGGAGGGCAGGGCAGAGGAAGGCTATTCAATCATGAGGCCTGACCTGGTCCGTCTTCCTCGCTGCAGAAAAACGCAGAGGAAGCGGACTCCCCGCCAAGTTAGCTGCGAAGAAGAGCTCTCCATCCAGATTTGGTTGGTCTCTCTTAAAAGCATTGTCTCGATATCCAGTCTTATGAAAGGAAACTCCCATGGCATTTTCCCCCTTCAAGAAATGCCTTTGTTTTGCAAGGAATGTCATTTGAATAATGCTGGTCGTAACATCCAGGCTGTTCCGTTGATTGTAATATCCCACGCTTATTGGATGTCTTAAAATTTGATATGGCTTGAAAATCAACACGCATACACACAGGTGAACACATACACACACACGCTCACACACACACACGCACACACACGCACGCACACACACGCACACACACACACACACACACACACGCACACACACACACACGTCCCTCTTCGATTCTTCATCTTGTGGATTACACTACTTTTTAATTATGAAATCACCACTCAGAATACACCATAGAAGCTCTGCGACCTTTACTCATCTGGGAAAGACGCCTATTGTAACTGCATGTATGCAAACGTTACAGTGTACTCTCTTGAATATTAATCGTAAGCACTTTACCAATGACAAGGCTGCTTGGAATAATTTTTCGTTTCTAATACTGCCCTGTTATCGTATGAGGCCTTAACATCTTTGTTACTTAGACATTAAAAAAAATCTGCAAATGGACGCGAGAAGATGAAGAGGAGGCAGGGTGTGAGGAGAGAGAGCGAGAAAGAGGGGAAGATAGAAAGTTGACTTGAGAGTGATATAATCTAGGTGTAACATAAGGATCAACATATCATCAAGTCCAGCAGCTAGCATCCAGGAGCTCCAGTTGATGAGGAGAGCATCAAACGGCTCCACTGTGTGTTACACTTCACGTTTCAGATTCGTATCCACCGTGTGGAAATCTCATACCACTGTCACTATTCAGAGTGGGATTTTGGAATTCATCACAGTATCATACAGTAAAGGGCATTGCAGTTGTTCGGATTTGTATCCCTTTTACGACTGGCAATGCAGCATATCTTGTGACAGTACTGCAGGACATTAGCTTCGTGGTTTTGTTCTGATTTCAGTGATCTTTAGAATATAAATTTCAGCAGAGGCTGCAATGCCTCACGAACTCTTGTGAACATCAACGCCGATGATGCAAGTAGTCTTTTCTTCCGTGTGGCTCTCCGTTCATCACAACGACAAAATGTCACATTGCGTGTTTGTAATGCGATGGCGACCTCACAATAACATGTGTCGCTTCCCGTTCATATTGAATTGTGTCACACTTTGGTAAGATTCGGCGATTCTCGCCATACACATTCATGCAGAAATCTGCTGCATGTGCAGTGTCTGATCACGTTGAGTGGTGACCATACCGCTGAAAGTCCTGGCTATGCCATTAAAGCTGATGTATGACATCCCTTTCATTTTGAGCTCTTCCAGTGAAAGATGTTACGTATCAACCCGAGGGCAAACAACCAGTCGAATTAATTTTACAACGAGAGTGTAAATTTTTTAAGTACCTTTGATTTTTAATTGAAGATACTACATCTGACTGATCAGTTGACAAAAGTTCAAACCTAGTATTACGTGACTAACTCTGAAAGTTTTATTTTTCACTCTCTATTTTCTCAATCCTTAACTGCGTAGCTAATTTCCATATTTGGAAACTTTCACGTCTACACACACACACACACACACACACACACACACACACACACACACACACACACACACACACACACACACACACAGACTGTGTGGAAAATTGTATGCTAAATGGACGTAAAAAACCTCAGCAGATCAGCCTTATTGCCAAAGTTTCCTTGTTCGCCTGTCAACCAATTGCCACAAAAGCAGTTTTCTTACCAGCCTCCCCTCTTTTTCATGAGGGAGAAAAAAGTTTTCTTGACCTTTTCTTTGCAAAAGTTCTCTAACTTTGAAAGCGAATGGTTGGCACTGCAATTCAAATCCCTCACCACACCGAGAAGAAAAAAGAGCAGCTGACGAACACGATTCCCGCTGAGGAGAAAGGAAAGTTTTTACAAAGGGAGGGGGAAATCCCTGCAGTATTGATACGTCAGCGCTCGTTGCTGATGGAAAAGGGTAAGACCCCTTCGCGAACCCCTTGACAGCAAGGTCTCTAGCCAGGATAATTGGCAGAGATCACAACGGGAGTCGGACCGCCAGCTGCGACTCCCGTCATAAAGTGCCGATAAAAAAAGGAGGAAAAAGGAAAAGTAAAGCCAGCCCTCCCACAGTAAATCGTCACTGAACTCGTCTAGTTTCTCCTAGGGGTTTAGAGTTCGAGGCCTTTGGTCTTGACAGGAGCTCAGCTTGTTCCTGAGGCGATGATGTCGCAACAGCGGTGGTTGAAGAGACGAACCTGTCCTACAGCGACCTGGAGAAATGGATGGCATTGGACAGGACGCAGGACAAAAGAAAGAAGAAAAATATATTAAAACAGGAAAAGAAATAGAGGAACGAAGCACAGCTCAGATCAAAAGGCCCGCCTGTCGATATGGCTCGAGACAACATCTGACAGTTGGTCGATTTCGCTGACAAAGAAAGGCTGGTGTGCAAATTTGTGCATGTCACTCTCCCTTGTTTATTCGTTGGCGTGTGGAGGTGAGATGCCGTCCAGATACAGCCGTGCCTGCACCAGCATCGACCATACGTTGGCAGTTTATGCAAATTTCGGCATTGGTCATGGGAACATGTTATGACACTACAAAGGATTTCAAATGATCGATCATCCATGGACCTTTATCTTCCGCGCACATATTGTTTCCCCTGTCTCTCAGAACGAAATGCTTTGCGTTGCTCGTCTTAACGGAGAACCGACTGTTGGTTTTGCATGGTGAGCTTTGTGTACTGAGGTGAAACAAAAACCGACGCTACTGCTATTCATTGCTGCAGACGTTTTTGTTTTTGATGCCCTGTTGTTGCTGATGCTGTCGTTGACGTCTTTGTTGTTGTTGCTGCTGCTGTTGCTGTTGATCAAGCTGTCTATTCACCCTAAGTT
>JAWQFJ010030435.1:10000-20000 GCA_034096865.1 Theodoxus fluviatilis | reverse complement strand
CCTCGTCGTCTTTTCATTACACTTGCACGTTTTAAATGACAGTCTTGAAAAAGATGAAAACCGTTAATGAAACAGTGACGACATTGCTGAGAGATCCGTGGAGTGCAATGCATCGTGTGCTTGTGGTGTTTCAGTGCAAGTTGGAGGTGAAGTGCAGAAAGAGTTTAAAATCTTGGCGGAAAATGCCGAACTGCTACAGTCTTCCATTGCGCCTTCGAGACACGTACGTAAATACGAAGGAATTGTATGATAATCCGAAGAAGATAATGTGAAATGCAGGTGGCCAAGTATGTCAACGCCTGACTTCACGGCGTCAATACCAAATGGTACCGATGAATACTAAAATCCCGCATGTACGTAAAAACTCTACTCATCTCATTTACGTATCTGCCGCCGCCGTCTTTCTTCAATCCCAGCTTTCGGTTCCACTTCTTGCTAGATTCCTTTTCTCATTACCTCTTTACACTAACCATCTACCCCTTGGTCCAGTTCTAGACACTTCTACAGTTTACGTCTTTACTCTTCTCCTTCCAAGCACACCTGCTTCCATACGCTCCTAACATTTCAACCACTTTTGCTACCCCACCCCCATTTACTCCCCTTTACGGCATTCGCACTTTCCTTCCTCCTTCAATTACCTCACATTCCTTGCTTTCTCGTCTTCACCAACACCCCTTTGTGGCATCATCAGTTGAGTTCAGAAGCCACCGGCAGTGAAATGTGTATGCTGTGTTTGGTCATTGTTTTGTGAGAATGAGGACTTCGTTTCCAAGCTGGTGTTCCAGAGCTCGTGGTGCAATTCAAATTCGTCGAGAACGGCTCAATTTGTACTCTTTGCTTCATTCAAATGATGTATCATAATACGGCGTACGGAAATTACCGGGGAGTGTGTGTGTGTGTGTGTGTGTGTGTGTATGTGTGTGTGTGTGTGTGTGTGTGTGTGTGTGTGTGTGTGTGTGCATGTGTGTGTGTACATATCTAATTTGTTAACATCAAGCTTTTTATGTCGCATATCTAGGCATTCGCAACGATTATGTCAGTGGCGGGTAATTCTCTACGGAATTCTCGGTGAGCAAACCTTGCCTTAAAGAGTCAGAGATGAGTGTAACAAACCTTTCAAGTGGGAGCGTCTAAAGTTCTCTAGCGTGTTCATATCCACAACACATCCCACCCACTTCCCTCCCCCCCCCACTCTCCCCCTCCCCACCCCCCACCCCCACACCTCCATCCATTGAAATAGGACACCTCTTTTCCGTGAAATTCCACTTCTGTACTTTAGAAAATTAAACATACTTTTCCCATAGCTGTTGCAAGAAAATCCCCCACCCCCTTCTTTTTCTCGTCAGTTATCTTTTTTAGTTTTCGACACCTCATGGTACAATAAGGCACCGTCTACCTCAGAACCGATTCGCCTAGACCAAAACATTCCTGACAGACTCTCATCCAGTGGCAGAAATCAAATCGCGAGGTCTCGGCACTTTGAAGTAGTCGAGGCATTTCGATGCGGTGGCGGTGCTTCTGGTCGCGACCGGCGAGTCAGCCAAATTATGAAGGGTCTGCACTCGAAGTGATCGGAAAATAGGGAAAATTGATTAGGAATCCATAAAGGAATCAATTACACGCACGGTGCGCTGAAATCACCGCTTCATCGCGTGAATAGACGCTGTGAATAAATCACGGGTGATTTGGAGGACCCGCTTCTCAAAAAACACATCATGGATAATTAATGCCGCGAATGCAATCGCGCTAATGTGATTTGTTTGATGTGGGAGTCCCCAGCGGTCGCTCCGCTTTCCTGACGAGTTCCTTCCCCCACCTTCGTGGCGTGAGGAGAGCCTGAAGAACTTTGGCACGCTCGCAGAGAACCACACGCCCCTCTCCCTTGACGTGGAGTTGTCTTACAGAGAGAGAGAGAGAGAGAGAGAGAGAGAGAGAGAGAGAGAGAGAGAGAGAGAGAGAGAGAGAGAGAGAGAGAGAGAGATTTTCATAAAAAAGGAAAAACAAGGAAAAACCTCTAGGGTTCCTGTTGAAGCCTTGTCCCGCGTCAGTGTTGCGTGTATGACGGCCATCGCTGTATCTCCCTCCGGTCCTCTACCCCTACTTCCCCCTCCCCTGGATCCCCCCCCCCTCCCCTCCAACGTCTCCCTTCCCCAGCCCAGGTATGGGGTATCCTTCAACAGCAGTCAAGCTCTGGCATCTGTTATCCGTGATATTGCGAGTGTGCTGAAGTTCCTGCGTGCATATTTGTTAGTGTTAGTGTTAGTGCGTTAGTGTTCGTGTGTTAGTGTGTTAGTGTCAGTGTGTGTGTGTGTGTGTGTGTGTGTGTGTGTGTGTGTGTGTATGTGTATGTATCTCTCTCTGTGTGTGTGTGTGTGTGTGTGTGCGTGTGTGTGTAGGTGTGCACGCGTGTGTGTGTTGTGTGTGCGTGTGTGTGTGTGTGTTCGTGTGTATGTATGCGTGTGTGTGTATATGTGTGTGTGTGTGTTATTGTGTGTGCGCGCGTGTATGTGTGTGAGTGTGTGTGCTTATGTGTGTACATGTATACGTAGTGTGCACTTGTGTGTACATGCAGTGCGCATTTGTATGTCGTGTGGATACGTAGGCGCGGATGCTCGTGCGTTCATTTACTGTGTGTATGTATGGGGGTAGCTATGTTTGAGTGATTGTACTTGTGTGTCACATGCACCAGATGTTGTGACGTAATGACAATGACGGCGTCGTTGACGACAAGGTCCAAGATGACTAACTGTGGTGCTTTTGTTGTTATTATCATTGTTATTGTTGTTGTTATTGATGACGACGACGACGACGACGACGATGATGATGATGATGATGATGATGATGATGATGATGATGATGATGATGGTGGTGGTAGTGGTAGCGGTGGTGGTGGTTGTGGTAGTGGTATTGGTGGCGGTGGTGGCAATGACGGTGGTGGTGGTGGCGTCACTGTCTAGCAACAAAGACAGCGATGGATGTCCACAACGCTGCAGGCAAACCTGGGAAGGGCGCAGGGAACGAAACATCACTCAATGACAAGTGCGAGGACGGCAGCAACACCACCACCATCAGCCTCTACAGAGGGATTTGTGGAACGTGCCCTGTGCATTAGCTTCGCATAGCCCCTGCTGATGGAAGAAAAGCCGCAATGGTTTATAAGGGGTGGAGTATGGTATGGGGGTTGGGGGGTGGATGGATGGGGAGGCAGGGGGCGTAGCGGACTGTGGCAGTTGGAACAGGAAGGGGTGTCGACAAGAGGGGGTGCAGGTGGAAGGTGGCGGTGAGGGGGATGGAGGGTGGGCGGTGGTCACTGAGGCGTGGCGAGGCTGGCCAATGGGGCGTGCAGCCTAGACAGGCGAGAACGGCCAGTCCAATTTACAAATGGCGGACTTCGCCCCGATGGAAGACCCCGACCGGAAGTGCTCACCTCCACGAGTCGCCGCGTCCCCCCCCCCCCCCCCCCCCCCACCCCCCGTTTCCCTGTGTTTCCCCCCTGTTTCTTCCTGTTTCCTCTATAGAGACCTTCTATGGACTTCTCTGTTGAGCAGGACATGTGCACACGTGGCCTCTGATGAGAAAAACAGGCTTACATGTAAGAAAAGAAGGCACAAATCAGAATTTAGAAACACAATACTTGTCAGTTTTAAATATGAATTCCGAAGAATATAACATGAGTATACCATTTGGAATCACTTTTAAAACGTTTGTGCACATATACAATAGAAAGAAAAGCCGATGCATTGTTTAGACTTCTGCAGACGGCTTTCCCGAGCGTTAGCTGTGAAATAGTTTCCGGGGACTTGAACTTGGTTGATGTAGAATTATCAAATGTGTCTGTTTGCCTTCGATCGAGTTTGAAAAACGTTGAGCGTTGTCCACCCAGACGATGTCTGTAAACCCCGTAGCACGCCCCGAATGGAGTCTAACGAGGCCCAGTGGCGTCTGAAGCTGTTTTGAGAGCGTGGCGGATATTGATAGGATGTCAAACACCACGAGGTGCACATCATGCAAGCGTAGGATTGCTCTTCCGTGTCTCGACATGATGATACATCACTGGAAGTATACGGTCACCCCACTGGCACGAAAACAAAGGAGAGAGAGAGAAGAAAAAAAACCCACACCATTAGAGCCACTGTAGGTCGAGCTCGTCTCTGCGTCTTGGGTAGTGGTTGTTTGAAATTCACGAAGGAAAAAAATGCCTGTCAGAAGTTGACCTGCAGAGACCCAGCCGACAAGGTCAGTACGTTCTCGTACGGCTTCGATGTTTACTGCTTCCCCAGCCTAGTATTTCAGGATGAGCTGCTCTTTGTTGTATTATATTTATACTAAAAAGCCAACATCATTTCTTAATAGTGACTGAGTGAAACAGTCTGTGAAAAGAAACACACGTAACTTCACTATGCAGGACTTATTTCTCACTAGAGACTTCTGTCTGACTCATTTAATTCAGATCCTTCCAGGCCGGCAGAGCCACGTGACTCGGAGGATGTTGTTTTTTCCGGAGAAAAACATTGCGTCAGGTGTGTTCTTGATGATAACGACTCATCCTGGTAGGATTTTTTCTCTCATAGGAACAAAGTTTCGCTGTGAGAGTACTATCATTTAGATTATTCACATAGCCTCATGACCGTTGTCTGGTGGTCATAAGTGACAAAGTAACTTGAAACTTGAGTAGACGAAACAAATCACCATAAACAAACTGGTCCTAATGTAATTTTTGTTAGCTTTGTTTAAACTTCACGATAACGAAGTTGGGGCATCCATGTGCTCCCTGTGGGATGACCTGCATTGCTGGCGTACCAATCCGTGTGAGTGCAATATTCCTGTCCAGTCGTCCCCCTGTCGGTGGGGGGTGAAACTGACCACCCGCATCGCCCCAAGCGATTCGTAAGAGGCGGATAAGTTGGAAAGTCGTGACTTCATTTGCTTTTATTCTAACCGACTTTAATGGTTTTTAAAAAAATAAGTATTGATCAATGGCCTTAAATAGCAAACAAAGGATGATAGGCCACAGAGCTCAGTAATTCATTTATTCATTCATCCGCCCGCCCACCCACCTACCCATCCATCCATCCATCCATCCATCCATCCATCCATCCATCCATCCATCCACCCACCCACCCACCCACCCACTCATCCATCCATCTATCCATCTATCCATCCATCCATCCAACCATCCAACCATCCATCCATCCATCCATCCACCCACCCATCCATCCATCCACCCACCCATCCATCCATCCATCCATCCATCCATCCATCCATCCATCCATCCATCCATCCATCCATCCATCCATCCATCAATCCATCCATCCATCCACCATCCATCCATCCATCCATCCATCCATCCATTCCGTTCAGTAGTTGTTGCGACTTTCTCATAACTAGGTCGACTGAAAACAATATTTTGTACCCTCACTCACTCTTTAATCAAGTCACTTCGAGCACTTTCCCGATGTATCTGCCAACCCCGATATCCCATCTTCGTCTAAGCCGAAAACAGTCGTATATTTTCCATCCACCCCGTTCACGTCTCGGTGTCTTCCACCGTCCTCGTTCGTCCTTCTCTTGGGCATTGCGTCCTTCAAGCCTTCCCAATTTCCTCTTCTGTCATTCTCGACTTCCGCCCCTCTGCCTCCAAGCTACCCTCCTTGCTCGGGCCACAGGGTGCATGGAACTCCGTGGGGGGGAGGAGAAAAGCAAAGGAGAGCAAGAGAGAGGGGGCAGACAGAAAGGGAAGGTTGGGGGAGGGGCAATAAGAGAGGAGAAACGCCATGGGGGGGGGGGGGGGGATGGGGGAGGGGAGAGGGATGGAGACGGGAGGAAGAGAACAGGAGAGATGAAGGAGGGAGTGGGGGAAAACGGCGGGGATGGAGTGAGAGACGAGCGTAGGCGAACAAAGCTGTAGTTCTGGAAAAGGTCCAGAGAGAAGGAATTCATCACCCGCAGCCACACGGACAATTTGTTGAGGGAAATCGATGTAGCGATCCCTTGCCTCGCCTCCCTTTCCTCCTCTCTCCTGCCCTCCCCACACAACCCTGCCCCTCCTTGGCGCGTCATAACGAGCCCAGCCCAACTCCAGCGTGTCTGACGAGCGCCGCGAGAAGGTCGGACACTGGAGTTACCTCCCTTGACCTTCAGCAGAAGAAGCAGGGTGTGGGATGCTCTGTAACTCTGTACTGGACCAGGAACAGTGTGCCTGGGTGTGGCGTAAACAGTTGACAGTTGTTGCAGAACAGAGGCAAGGAAGGAGAAGATAGAAGGAAAAATAAGGTAGAGGAAGTTGGGGTAGTGGGTACATGAGGAGAATTTGAGAGAAGCTGAAGGAAGTTTTGAGAGAGAGAGAGAGAGAGAGAGAGAGAGAGAGAGAGAGAGATTGATTGATTGATTGATTGATTGATTCTTTATTTATCAAGGATGAAATTTTAGGCATTTCTGCCTTTCTTAGAAATTGTCCTTGCTCATAAAGAAATGAAAACATTGATAATTAAGACACAAAATACACAGTAGCTAATCCATGTAAAACAGTTGGTAAGGTATATGAAGAATATGATCAACAATGACAAAGATTTTAGTATATGTCTTTGACAGCTGTCAGCTCAGTGAGTCTTTAAGATCAAGCAATACGTGTCATATGTACAGGCGACAGAAGTGAGATCATCTGAATAGATAATCACGTATGGATGCTTTAAAAGACGTCAAGGAAGTATTGTTCCTAAGGTGCAATGGAAGTGTATTCCATATCATAACACCTGAATATGTAATACTGCCTTTGAAAATGTCTATTCTAGGTTGTGGTAGAATGAAAGTGTTGCGAGATAGTGAATGGCTTGTTTGGGGACGAATGAAGAGATCAGTAAGATACTTTGGTGCTTGTGAATGAGCAATTTTGTGCATAAGGATGCATTTATTGAGGACGAGGTGCTTTTGGAAGGGTAGTAAGCCAAGATTTTTTATCTTTTCATCCGTAGACAATGTTGAGTCGGAAATGGTAACCTTGGCAGCTCATCTGTACAGTGATTTAATCTTGTTCAAGTGCACTGCCATAGAGCCATCCCATACTACAGATGCAAATTTAATATGGGAATTTATGTGTGCGTGAAAAAACATTATGCATGCATTGGTGGTGACAAAATGCCTCAGTTTGGAGAGAAGGAAAATGTTCTTAGCAATAGTTTTGCATAAGGAATTGACATGTTGTTCCCAAGTTAGTTGTTCATCAACAATTATGCCTAGCACTCTGTGTTCAGAAACTTGCTCAATGATTTCCTTTTCTAGCATAAGGTTGATGGTTAGGGATTGTCGTTGACGTTTTTGTCTTGTAGTTAGGATCATGCACTTGGTTTTTGAGGGGTTTATGACCATTCTATTTGATGAACACCATTTTTGTAAATCATCAAGGGTAACGTTCAGGGTGCATTCGATGGAATTTATGCTTCTGTCACTTACGCTGATAATGGTGTCATCTGCAAACATTGTGCATTTAATACTTTCATTTGATATACTCAATGGTAGATCATTGATATACAAGCTAAAGAGCAATGGACCTAAAATTGAGCATTGTGGAACCCCTGACTTTACCAATCGTCTCGAGGAATACGACCCGTTGACATAGACACATTGGCTTCTATGCGTCAAGTATGATCGGAAGAAGGAGACTGATGTTGGATTTTTCAAGTACATCGAGAGAGAGAGAGAGAGAGAGAGAGAGAGAGAGAGAGAGAGAGAGAGAGAGAGAGAGGTGGGGGGGGTCGGACGGAGGGACGGAGGGACGGACGAACGGACGGAGGGACGGACGGAGGGACGGAGGGACGGACGGACAGACAGAAGGAGACAGAGAGACAGAGACAGAGGTAGGTGGGTTTTGATGGGGGCAAAGATTATAGGTTACACAAAGATAGCTCATGCCGAGCTTTTGCTCTTCAAAGTTACAAGACGCCAAACCTAGCAGCGAGAGTAGGGGTGAATCAAGGAAAGTGTACTCACACCGCTTAGTGACAAGACAGCGAAGAAAGCTGCCTGCTGATTGGAGGATTCTATTCAGAGAACCAATCAGAGGACTGCTTTCGTGTAGATATTGCGTAGATGTCTACGCTTTAGACAACTCAATGGCGGCAGCTCTCTCCAGTTCGCGCAGAAAAAGCTATATTTTGAGATACTAGAAACCCATCCGAAGAAAATGTAAGCCATGAACAGCATTAATTTATCAAAGCTGTATGTTGAATGCATCAAAAGGTATTGAAAGGTCCTACTTTTTAACAATCGAAATGCAGGTCACATGGCAACGCTTGATCGTAAATCTAATTCTTTGCGGAAGCGGCAACTGAATTCACTTAATCGAATGATTTTCTGGCCGCAAATCACCTTCTTGACAGGTATGTATTGCTTTGCATTTCCAAAAGATATTCCACAGGGGTGTATACGTTGATAAACAAGCTTGCATTCTTAGATAATAATGAAAAATAGATCGTTCCCATTCAAACCCATACCATGTAGATCTAGGTCGAGTTGGATTTCACAACGCCTGCTACAAAAAAAGCCAAAACACCCCCATTATTGCAGCAAATCATTTTATTACACATTACACAGTAAATTTATTCACAAACATGATCGGAACGCATCAGAAACCGTCGATAAACAGGAAGTTTTACATGTCGCTAAGAGGTGTGATTACCTTTCCTTGATTCACCAATTGCTCTAGCCGCTTGGGGCACAACGTGTCTCGATCCTCACGACAATGAGCTTATGAACTATCTTTGTGTAACCTATAGTCTTTGATGGGGGTGAGAAAAGTTTTTGCAACTATTTGAAGATGTGATATGAATAAAACTCGATTTAACGATAGGTGACTTTTTCCCCCCGAAAAAGAGGCCAGTAACAAGGCAGTGATGTGTTAGTTTTATAAGTGCAACCAATTAATTCTCTATTTTCACATCAAGTATGTCTTATTCCTGAGCACTAGGCGTTTATTTCTTAACACAGAAATCCACAGTTCGATCATTCGCATTATCGAAAGCTAGCCCAACTCACCCCTGTACCCAAGTCACGACTAGAATTGTAAGTGGGTGTCTTGCTCACCGCAGCTTGGAGTGGCCTGCCCAGTGTGTAGGAAGTAGTGTCGGAGTGGCCTGCCCAGTGTGTAGGAAGTAGTGTCGGAGTGGCCTGCCCAGTGTGTAGGAAGTAGTGTCGGAGTGGCCTGCCCAGTGTGTAGGAAGTAGTGTCGGAGTGGCCTGCCCAGTGTGTAGGAAGTAGTGTCGGAGTGGCCTGCCCAGTGTGTAGGAAGTAGTGTCGGAGTGGCCTGCCCAGTGTGTAGGAAGTAGTGTCGGAGTGGCCTGCCCAGTGTGTAGGAAGTAGTGTCGGAGTGGCCTGCCCAGTGTGTAGGAAGTAGTGTTGGAGTGGCCTGCCCAGTGTGTAGGAAGTAGTGTCGGAGTGGCCTGCCCAGTGTGTAGGAAGTAGTGTCGGAGTGGCCTGCCCAGTGTGTAGGAAGTAGTGTCGGAGTGGCCTGCCCAGTGTGTAGGAAGTAGTGTTGGAGTGGCCTGCCCAGTGTGTAGGAAGTAGTGTCGGAGTGGCCTGCCCAGTGTGTAGGAAGTAGTGTTGGAGTGGCCTGCCCAGTGTGTAGGAAGTAGTGTCGCCACTGTGATGGAACGAGTGTCAAACCTTTGATCAGGAACAATTTCCTCCTCGCGAAATGAAAGTTGTACCCGCGGCCATCGACGACGCGAAGGCAGAAGTTTCGTGACCAGATCCATCAAAAAGGTACATGAAGTCGGTGGAACGAAACGCCAGAAAACACACGTAAAGTTTTTGATCTGGGCCCGTATTCACAAAGGCGATTTATCTTTTTAACACTCGATTTATCCCCTAGCCCCGCGTTATCTTGATCGGTTAGATAAGGTACGCTCGTCAGAGGATCCTAGGTTGCGCTTTGCTATATATACTGGTTTCCAGCCAAGGGAGAGCGGAACAGGCAGTTGGAATCGTCTGAGTTTAGAGATAAATC
>JAWQFJ010030435.1:0-5000 GCA_034096865.1 Theodoxus fluviatilis | reverse complement strand
CACTGCAAGTCAAGGAATCTAGGGATCGCAATCGACTTCTGTTCCGGACATCAAGAACCGACAAATTCCTGATATAAATGTGTAGAAATTTGAGAAAGACAGAAGGAAAGAAAAGAGCGAGAAGCAGGGACGTTGAAAATTGATGACAGATCCCGCAGTGACTTTTGAAGGACATTGTCCGAAATGCCGGTCCTTTCAATAAAAACAAAATATCTACGCTCTCTACCGATGCTGCGTAAGAATTCTGAGTCCTAGTTTTATAACACTTTGGAATTGAGGTAGCACAGTATTTTAGTGCAGAGTTACCAATTTACTTAACAACCATCTTCTACACAATGATTTTTAACGCTCGTCTTTACCCTCTCTTCTCATCACCTTATCTCACGTCTCTGAGATCTGTCATCCAATTTAAAGGCATCGATGAGTGCTGATTTAGAAACTTAGCACTCAGAGCTATCAATAGAAATCTCACTTCGACTAGCAGTGTCTATGGGCACGAGTGGACTGGGAGCATCGTCTGTGACGCGCCTATCATTTAGAAATTAGAGCCAGTGTGGGGATTTCTGGTTGGAGTGCTACCGGAGCATGCATGCTACCCTGCTGCTGGCCTGATTGATTGATTGATGACAGAGCTGCCCGGACCCGTATCTAGCACTTAGCCTTGCACTTGCAGATCAATGGAGAGCAACCCCTCTACACCCTCTTCTGTAGAAACACCCACCCACACCCACACCCACTCACACACCCTTATCAGCTTCAATACTCCCTTCTCCTTCTTCTCTCTGACTTTGCCCCTTCATTATTTTATTCCCGTCTCATACCTTCTCCCTACTTTTCTATATCTCAAATGCGTCCCCCTCCTCTCCTTACCCCTTATCTCCACTCTGTCATTCTTATCATCCACCTCTCCCGTTCCTCTGTAGCCCTAGTCCTTCCATTCCCCTCATTTTCTGTCCATTTCTTGTCCGGAGCCCTTCTGTTCTATGTTCCACCGTCGCTTTATGAGACTGCATTACTGCATTAATGGTTGTCTGCATGGCTATTGTGCTGATTGAATGTAGAGAGGACCTGAGAGGGAGAGCGCGCGCGCGCGGGAGAGGGGGGGGGGGGGGGGGGGGGGGGGGAGAAAGAGAGAGAGAGGGGAGGGAGGGAGGAAGTAAAGAAAAACGAAAGACTACGATTCGATCACTTATTCAAAATGTTTATCTTTAAAGCATAAAATTAACGGTAGATTAATTTTAAAAGACGGTTGCTTGTCGAAGATGGACGTAGATCTTAGTGTGTGCGATATTTTGCTTTGACATAGGATATCAGTTTCGCTTGAGTTTGAAGAAAAAAGAACACGCGTAATTGTGATGTCGCTTCAACGTCCTTGGAAGTCGGTAGTTCTATGAGGTATGCGATGAAACACATTATCATCATTGATGCTTTTTCGCTTTTAAATTTGATATGATTTTTTTCCTGCTTACAATATTTCATGCGCGACACCACACATTGGAAGACGTAGGTTCCCAAAGACAGAACAAACGATGATCACAAAGACTACTGAGAGGTGATGGAATCACTGCTTTAGTATGAGAACAAACGTTTCGGGCGTAGCTCTTCTTCACATTACTCCATGGTGTCTAGCATAAGTTGTGTTCTTTCCACTACTCGTCATACTGACATTGATCATGCATGGTGTTTGAACGAAATAATTGTGTACTTTCCACCAATCGTCAACATGCCATTGGTCATGCATGGTGTTTGATTTGAAGGGTCTCACAACCAACTGTTCGGTATATGCGCACTTCTGGCTCAGGGCGTGTCTCCCTCGGCTCTTTAGCAGCCCTGCCTCACTTCCGGTAATCGCCACACGGTCGTGTCGCTCTCAACCGCAAAGGCTTGCTCTGTTTTTGCCCATTACAGGGTTCTTTCACACTAATCCTTGACCCCCTCAATGCTCTCACTTCTCGCTCCCTTGCTTGGGCTCCTTTCAGGCTGAAATGCCATTTAATGCTCTCTGCTCTTGTTCATTTTATCAGAAGCTGCATGGAGGTGGAAGTTTGCGTGACTGCTAATAACATTAGTTGAGATGCGCTGAACAGCCTTGCATTGCACTTGGTGTTCTTTGGTTCAGTTTCCACAGAAGTGAAGGAAAGCGAGAATCGTGACCTGTGCTTTCATCGATACATCGCGTTATCAGTTTGAGAAGGGATCGTTGAATGTGTAATGTCAATGCTTATTAACCTCCAACCGGACTGCATGGCGCGCTCTAACGAAGACAGCCACTGCCAACCTTAAGGCAGACCGCCAACAACGCCTTGATGCTGCAAGAGAACGAAGACACAGAGCTGCCTCTGCCTCTACCTCTGCTCTGACAACTGGCGTTCCATGCCCCATCTGCAGTCACTTGTTCGCTTCGGACTACGGTCTCCGAAGCCAAGTGCGTCCCCACCACAGAAGCTGACCGTGAAACACTGTTATCTTCCTCGACCCCGAGAGATTTCCAAGAGAAGATTATATAAGAATAATTTCAAAAGCACATGACGTGACTTTGTTCCGCCATTTTCTACGTTCGTTTGCGTGTTCATGAGCATCATGTTGCGCGACGTTTTGGACAGGTGGCAAAGAAAAATAGATTCAAGTATTGAACTAGAGCCAGCGGATTAGGACAGAGAACTGCGAGAGACAGAGATAAAAAGGATTGAGTAGACTATCTTTGATGGGAGCCGAACGCACCGAGGGTTGGTTAAAGCACTGATTCATGATCTGCGATGTATACAATTGACAGGCAACATAACACTAACAGTAACATTTCTGCGCTCTTCAGTTTTCCATCATGCTAGCTTGCCAAATTTTTGTTAGTACCCACGGATTTTTCTCTCTTTTTTTAAGGGGGTGGGGGTTTGGATGGGGTGAATGGAGGGTGTGTGTGTGGGTATGTCTCTTTATGCGCCGCAGGTAGGAACACCTTTCTCCACAAGTTATGAAGCGATAAAAGCAAAACCAACTTCATTTCAAGATTCATGTTAACGAGTCATTATTCTTACCATCACGTACGTTCCTCGCAGTTTATTCTCCTGTGATCATTCTTTCGTGAACAATACATCACTCTGAACATTAACGTTGATCAAGCAAGTTCGATTCACACCGTCAATGCATTTCCCTCCAAGGGCTGTACAACATCTTTTCGTTCTGTCGAGATCGATTCCAGCTTGTAGCCCGAGGCAGACAGACGTGCAACGACGCTGCATGGCTGTTATCCTAGAGACCAAAGGGCCCGACAATGTCCACCTCAAAACTGACGTCGTTCTCGTTCGCTGACAGCCTGGAGTGCTTGTTGTAAGCTCGTTTTGTCCTTCTTCCGCCTGGGGCAAGATGTCGTCTCTTTCAAAGCAAATCCTACTTGATTGGGTAATTGGAATGCATCGATTACTTCACGCTTAAAGGGTCCATCGCCTTTCATCTCTCTTTTTTTTAAGACATGTTTTGGGATTTCAGCAGATAGGACAGAGAGTGAAGGCGGGTAGAACGTTGATAGAACACGGCCGCTTGGAACACAGTTGTTAGTATCTACGTCCTGCCCTCAGACCCAGTCAAGAAAAGCGCGTGTGAAAGGCAAGGTCACTAAGTGGTCAAATCAGTGGCAGTCTTGTTCACTTAGAGTTAACGACCGCATTGATCTAAACTGGACGCACTTTCACCTCTGCACTCTATAACAAGCATTGACTGAGACACCCAGCAATGCTTTTTTTGGTATTTGTTTCTTCTTCTGCCCTCTCTCGCAAACTTTTGACTCTGCCAAATCCGATATGCCCTGGCCAGGGTTCGTACAGGTTTTTAGATACAAAATTCCATGACTTTTCCATGACTTTCCATGACCTTCAACAACATTTTCCATGACCTAGCGTACTGTGTTACATGACAATTTTAAAGAGAAAAGTGTATGGCGCACGACGAAATTCACGCACAATACACCCGTTGTAAAAAAATCTAATTCTTTGTATTATTTTTACAGCAGATTGATTCAAAAACTGACAAATGCAGAAAATTGTCAAACACGTACTCCTTAAAATGATGATACTTTTGTCCCAAATTGTCTGGTGCTTCAACGATTAACGCACGCTGAATGTGGTAATCGAGCACGCGTCTACACAACGCCATTGCGGTCCGATGTACACACAAACAGGTGGAAAATTTCCGCCTGTTTTCTCCTTTCAAGCGCACAATCCGGGCGCTAGACAAAAAGTAGATTCGTCGTACATTAACATCGAATATAGCGTTGGAAGGGGGAAATCTTGTAGAATCCGAGGGTGACTACGAAATTGATCGGAAAAGCGGGAGTGAGCAAATTTTAACAAAATGTCCGATGACGTTCGAACTTTCATCCATAACTCGTCTTTCGATTTTCACCGGAAGTTCAAACATACACCGAACGAAAGAGCAATCTTTCTTCTAATGAGTAGTAAAGTTTCAACTTGATCAAATGAGAAACTTCGACGGACGAGTGTTTAGAAGAGACCAACCCGAGTCGCGAAATGCAAACTCCGTCGAGCCACCGCGAGTCGGTAGTGGCGGAGGGTGGTTTTTTTACGTAATCGGCTTGTATGTTCTCAGCGGAAATAAGACGGATAACACAAAACTACACGACACATGTTCTTGAAACCTTCTGCTTCATAAACAACTTTCATTCTTGTTTTTATTCACAATATTTTGTGGATTGTCCACAATTAGCCATGAAAGTAAAGTGGTATTGCCGAGTGCATTTTGGCTAGTACTGTAGTAGCGCAAAGATTTGATACAAATTACCACGGAATCCTACCACTAGTTTAAAAAAATTAGACAACTCAGAAAGACTTTCATCTTTCATGTTACATTGGTATTTTGTGTTATTGATATGTGCGAATCCTAGAAAAAGTGGATTCTATCGAACCGACGGCCACTTCCGGTCTGATGAAATTTCTTCGAACATCGCGTGCGGCGTCTATTTAGCACTCGCTGACGGTCTATATAAAACG
>JAWQFJ010030433.1:0-28377 GCA_034096865.1 Theodoxus fluviatilis | reverse complement strand
GGTGTGAAGGTGTTGTATGTTGTGTGAATGTTGTGTGTTGCATGAAGGTGTGGTGTGTTGTGTGAAGGTGTGGTGTGTTGTGTGAAGGTGTGGTGTGTTGTGTGAAGGTGTGGTGTGTTGTGTGAAGGTGTGGTGTGTTGTGTGAAGGTGTGGTGTTTTGTGTGAAGGTGTGGTGTGTTGTGTGAAGGTGTGGTGTGTTGTGTGAAGGTGCTGTGTGAAGGTGTGGTGTGTTGTGAGAAGGTGTTGTGTGTTGTGTGAGAGTGTTGTGTGAAGGTGTGGTGTGAAGGTTGTGTGAAGGTGTTGTGTGAAGGTGTGGTGTGTTGTTTGAAGGTGTTATGTGTTGTGTGAGAGTGTTGTGTGTTGAGTGAGAGTGTTGTGTGTCTGTGAAGATGTCGTATTTTGTGTGAAAGTGTTGTGTGAAAGTATTTTGTGTTGTGTGAAAGTGTTGTGTGTTATGTGAAGATGTTGTATGTTGTGTGAAAGTGTTGTGTGAAAGTGTTGTGTGAAAGTGTTGTGTGTTGTGTGAAAGTGTATTATATTGTGTGAAAGTGTTGTGTGTTGTGTGAAAGTGTTTTGTATTGTGTGAAAGTGTTGTGTGTTATGTGAAAGTGTTGTGTGTGAAAGTGTTGTGTTTTGTCTGAAGGTGTTGTGTGTTGTGTGAAGATGTCGTGTTTTGTGTGAAAGCGATGTGTGAAAGTATTTTGTGTTGTGTGAAAGTGTTGTGTGTTATGTGAAGATGTTGTATGTTGTGTGAAAGTGTTGTGTGAAAGTGTTGTGTGAAAGTGTTGTGTGTTGTGTGAAAGTGTATTATATTGTGTGACAGTGTTGTGTGTTGTGTGAAAGTGTTTTGTATTGTGTGAAAGTGTTGTGTGTTATGTGAAAGTGTTGTGTGTGAAAGTGTTGTGTTTTGTCTGAAGGTGTTGTGTGTTGTGTGAAGATGTCGTGTTTTGTGTGAAAGCGATGTGTGAAAGTATTTTGTGTTGTGTGAAAGTGTTGTGTGTTATGTGAAGATATTGTATGTTGTGTGAAAGTGTTGTGTGAAAGTGTTGTGTGTTGTGTGAAAGTGTATTATATTGTGTGAAAGTGTTGTGTGTTGTGTGAAAGTGTTTTGTATTGTGTGAAAGTGTTTTGTATTGTGTGAAAGTGTTGTGTGTGAAAGTGTTGTGTTTTGTTTGAAGGTGTTGTGTGAAGATGTCGTGTTTTGTGTGAAAGCGTTGTGTGAAAGTTTTTGGGTTGTGTGAAAGTATTTTGTGTTGTGTGAAAGTGTTGTGTGTTGTGTGAAATTTTTTTGTGTTGTATGAAAGTATTATGTGTTATGTGAAGATATTGTGTGAAAGTGTTTCATATTGTGTGAAAGTATTTTGTGTTGTGTGAAAATGTTTTGTATTGTGTGAAAGTGTTGTGTGTTGTGTGAAAGTGTTGTATATTGTGTGAAAGTGTGTGTGTTGTGTGAAAGTGTTGTGTGTTGTGTGAAAGTGTTATGTGTTGTGTGAAAGTGTTGTGTGAAAGTGTGTGTGTTGTGTGAAAGTGTTGTGTGAAAGTGTTGTGTGTTGTGTGAAAGTGTTGTGTGAAAGTGTTGTGTGTTGTGTGAAAGTGTTGTGTGTAATGTGATGATGTTGTGTGTTGTGTGAAAGTGTTGTGTGTTGTGTGAAAGTGTTGTGTGTTGTGTGAAAGTGTTGTGTGTTGTGTGAAAGTGTTGTGTGTTTTGTGAAAGTGTTGTGTGTTGTGTGAAAGTGTTGTGTGTTGTGTGAAAGTGTTGTGTGTTGTGTGAAAGTGTTGTGTGTTGTGTGAAGGTGTTGTGTGTTGTGTGAAAGTGTTGTGTGTTGTGTGAAGGTGTTGTGTGAAGGTGTTGTGTGTTGGGATAACAATTTGGCCCACCATGTCTCGTAATGCATTTCATTACAGGCAAATAACTAGGGAAAGCATTACTTAACTGGCTCTTAGTCTGATTCTGATGTTTAAATAGCCTACTTACATAGCCTACAAAGGCTGATAGGCTGTAAAAGTCCATTCATTCATCCCCCACCCTACCCCCACCTCACCCCCACCTCCCCCCCCACCCCTCACTTTCCATGGCACCCCTGTGTCCTGGACCCAAAATCCCATGCAGTCTCTTGTGTTCTTTCTGGTCTCCACTTGCATGGTCTGGCTCTGTGTATTGGAGGATAAAGAACCCTGGTTCAGTTTGGATGGACTGTCCAGGATGTCCATTTGCTGTTCTCACCTGTGGTGATTGTTCGTGTGTTGTAGAAGTCGGAGCCCAGGCTGTACAACGACTTTGTCCGGCCCTTCAAGGAGACTCTCATCAACAAGGCAAAGCGTGACTTTTGGGACCGTCTCGTGCTAGGTGAGCTGAGAGGCATTCTGCTGCAGTTCTGTGTCAGTGTGTCAGAAGTAGTTCTGTTTCTGTTTCTGTCTGGTGTAGTTCTGTGTCAGTGTGTCAGAAGTTGTTCTGTGTGAGTGTGTCAGTGTGTCAGAAGTAGTTCTGTGTCAGTGTGTCAGAAGTAGTTCTGTGTCAGTGTGTCAGAAGTAGTTCTGTGTCAGTGTGTCAGAAGTATTTCTGTGTCAGTGTGTCAGAAGTAGTTCTGTGTCAGTGTGTCAGAAGTAGTTCTGTGTCAGTGTGTCAGAAGTAGTTCTGTGTCAGTGTGTCAGAAGTATTTCTGTGTCAGTGTGTCTGTAGTAGTTCTGTTTCTGAGTGTCAGAAGTAGTTCTGTGTCAGTGTGTCAGAAGTATTTCTGTGTCAGTGTGTCAGAAGTATTTCTGTGTCAGTGTGTCAGAAGTAGTTCTGTGTCAGTGTGTCAGAAGTATTTCTGTGTCAGTGTGTCTGTAGTAGTTCTGTTTCTGAGTGTCAGAAGTAGTTCTGTGTCAGTGTGTCAGAAGTAGTTCTGTGTCAGTGTGTCAAAAGTAGTTCTGTCTTTGTTTGAATGAGCTCATTTTCAGTGGGCCTGAAGTAGCTGTGTGTCTAATTGGAAGTAAATCAGTTTCAGTCTGCATAGATCTCTTTCTGTATACAAGTATGTAGTCTCAATAGACCTGTTTCTGTCTACAGTCATGTAGTCTGGATAGATCTGTTTCTGTCTACAGTCATGTAGTCTGCATAGATCTGTTTCTGTCTACAGTCATGTAGTCTGTGATAGATCTGTTTCTGTCTACAGTCATGTAGTCTGGATAGATCTGTTTCTGTCTACAGTCATGTAGTCTGCATAGATCGGTTTCTGTCTACAGTCATGTAGTCTGGATAGATCTGTTTCTGTCTACAGTCGTGTAGTCTGCATAGATCTGTTTCTGTCTACAGTCATGTAGTCTGCATAGATCTGTTTCTGTCTACAGTCATGTAGTCTGGATAGATAGATCTGTTTCTGTCTACAGTCATGTAGTCTGCATAGATCTGTTTCTGTCTACAGTCATGTAGTCTGGATAGATCTGGTTCTGTCTACAGTCATGTAGTCTGCATAGATCTGTTTCTGTCTACAGTCATGTAGTCTGGATAGATAGATCTGTTTCTGTCTACAGTCATGTAGTCTGGATAGATCTGTTTCTGTCTACAGTCATGCAGTCTGGATAGATCTGTTTCTGTCTAGTCATGCAGTCTGGATAGATCTGTTTCTGTCTACAGTCATGTAGTCTGCAATAGATCTGTTTCTGTCTACAGTCATGTAGTCTGCATAGATCTGTTTCTGTCTACAGTCATGCAGTCTGCAATAGATCTGTTTCTGTCTACAGTCATGCAGTCTGGATAGATCTGTTTCTGTCTACAGTCATGTAGTTTGGATAGATCTGTTTCTGTCTACAGTCATGTAGTCTGCAATAGATCTGTTTCTGTCTACAGTCATGTAGTTTGCATAGATCTGTTTCTGTCTACAGTCATGTAGTCTGGATAGATCTGTTTCTGTCTACAGTCATGTAGTCTGCATAGATCTGTTTCTGTCTACAGTCATGTAGTCTGGATAGATCTGTTTCTGTTTACAGTCATGTAGTCTGCATAGATCTGTTTCTGTCTACAGTCATGTAGTCTGCATAGATCTGTTTCTGTCTAGTCATGTAGTCTGGATAGATAGATCTGTTTCTGTCTACAGTCATGTAGTCTGCAATAGATCTGTTTCTGTCTACAGTCATGCAGTCTGGATAGATCTGTTTCTGTCTACAGTCATGTAGTCTGCAATAGATCTGTTTCTGTCTACAGTCATGTAGTCTGGATAGATCTGTTTCTGTCTACACTTATGTAGTCTGCGATAGATCTGTTTCTGTCTACAGTCATCTAGTCTGGATAGATCTGTTTCTGTCTACAGTCATCTAGTCTGGATAGATCTGTTTCTGTCTACAGTCATGTAGTCTGGATAGATCTGTTTCTGTCTACATTCATGTAGTCTGGATAGATCTGTTTCTGTCTACAGTCATGTAGTCTGCATAGATCTGTTTCTGTCTACAGTCATGTAGTCTGGATAGATCTGTTTCTGTCTACACTTATGTAGTCTGCGATAGATCTGTTTTTGTCTACAGTCATCTAGTCTGGATAGATCTGTTTCTGTCTACAGTCATGTAGTCTGGATAGATCTGCTTCAGTCTACAGTCATGTAGTCTGCATAGATCTGTTTCTGTCTACAGTCATGTAGTCTGGATAGATCTGTTTCTGTCTACACTTATGTAGTCTGCGATAGATCTGTTTCTGTCTACAGTCATCTAGTCTGGATAGATCTGTTTCTGTCTACAGTCATCTAGTCTGGATAGATCTGTTTCTGTCTACAGTCATGTAGTCTGGATAGATCTGTTTCTGTCTACATTCATGTAGTCTGGATAGATCTGTTTCTGTCTACAGTCATGTAGTCTGCATAGATCTGTTTCTGTCTACAGTCATGTAGTCTGGATAGATCTGTTTCTGTCTACACTTATGTAGTCTGCAATAGATCTGTTTCTGTCTACACTTATGTAGTCTGCGATAGATCTGTTTTTGTCTACAGTCATCTAGTCTGGATAGATCTGTTTCTGTCTACATTCATGTAGTCTGCATAGATCTGTTTCTGTCTACAGTCATGTAGTCTGGATAGATCTGTTTCTGTCTACAGTCATGTAGTCTGCATAGATCTGTTTGTGTCTACAGTCATGTAGTCTGTGATAAATCTGTTTCTGTCTACAGTCATGTAGTCTGCATAGATCTGTTTCTGTCTACAGTCATGTAGTCTGGATAGATAGATCTGTTTCTGTCTACAGTCATGTAGTCTGCATAGATCTGTTTCTGTCTACAGTCATGTAGTCTGCATAGATCTGTTTCTGTCTACAGTCATGTAGCCTGGATAGATCTGTTTCTGTCTACAGTCATGTAGTCTGTGATAAATCTGTTTCTGTCTACAGTCATGTAGTCTGGATAGATAGATCTGTTTCTGTCTACAGTCATGTAGTCTGCATAGATCTGTTTCTGTCTACAGTCATGTAATCTGCATAGATCTGTCTCAATCTACAGTTATGTTGTGTGGATAGACCCGTTTCTGTCTACAGTTGCGTAGTCTGCTTAAACCTTTTTCTGTTGACAGAGAAACAAGGCCTCATTTCCAAGGTGGAGTGTGAGGCCAGCAAGGTGGGGCGGGAGGAGGCAGACAAGTTTGTGGCGGTGGAGGAAGCAAAGAAGGAGGAAGAAGAGACAAAGGAAGAGGAGACAGCAGACGACCTGGTAAGAACTCCTCTCGCATCATCTGCACTCTGTTCTGTTGCCTCTCAGGTCCAGTCATTCCCTGGGAAGGCTGCTGCATTGGCATGGCCTGTACGCTGTTGCCTCTGTCGCTTCTGTCTCTGAATGACAGTCCCTCTTTAGTTGCAGTAATTTTTTTTTCTTCTGTGAGTCACTATTCTCTAAGTGAGATGCCACAGGTTGCAAAAATGAAAATCCAGCTATGTTTCACAGCCTCAACTACCTCCTTTTATTCTTTTTCCTTGAGCTGTGTTTGTTTTTGGTTTTATCTTGGTATGTTATGAAGATACTGTGCCATTGTAATCATTTTGCCCTTACCACTGTGCCAAGTCCGCTAGCGGCGGCATATGTCACATGTGGTGGGGGTGGGGGGGTAAAGGTTGTCCAATATTCTCTTGGTTGTGACCAGCTTTGAAGCAGATTAATTGCTTTCACTCTATGGAGGAAGGGTTTGTGCATGCCCATACAAGTGGCAGGGGGTGGAGGTCAAACTTGAGTGGGTTATGCAATCAGTCTAATTATGACACCGTGATAAGGGTTAAAATTGGAGAAAATGAAGCTGTTGTGAATCGAGTATTTCGGGTCACCAGGTAGAGATGAAATGTTTTTAGCTCTCATTAGCTGTTGCCCTGTGTTGTATTCTACAGAATGTGAAATTATTCATTGCTAAGTATGAATTTGTGCGCTCCTAGACCCAAACAATGATATGAAGTCTGATGTAGATGTTGGGAAATGCCTTTGTGGTTTTGTGGGGTTGGATGTTCTCAGACAGTGGAGGTGGAGTTGGTGGTGGGCGGTGGAGTTGGTGGTGGCAGTAGAGCTGGTGAAGTTGGTGGTGGCAGTGGAGTTGGTGGTGGCGGTGGAGTTGGTGAAGTTGGTGATGGCGATGGAGTTGGTGGTGGCGGTGGAGTTGGTGAAGTTGGTGGTGGCGGTGGAGTTGGTGGTGGCAGTAGAGTTGGTGAAGTTGGTGATGGCAGTGGAGTTGGTGGTGGCGGTGGAGTTGGTGGTGGCGGTGGAGTTGGTGGTGGCGGTGGAGTTGGTGGTGGCAGTAGAGTTGGTGAAGTTGGTGGTGGCAGTGGAGTTGGTGGTGGCGGTGGAGTTGGTGGTGGCGGTGGAGTTGGTGGTGTCAGTAGAGTTGGTGGTGGCGGTGGAGTTGGTGGGGGCGGTGGAGTTGGTGGTGGCAGTGGAGTTGGTGGTGGGCGGTGGAGTTGGTGGTGGGCAGTGGAGTTGGTGGTGGCAGTGGAGTTGGTGGTGGCAGTAGAGTTGGTGGTGGCGGTGGAGTTGGTGGGGGCGGTGGAGTTGGTGGTGGCAGTAGAGTTGGTGAAGTTGATGGTGGCGGTGGAGTTGGTGGTGGCAGTAGAGTTGGTGAAGTTGGTGGTGCCGGTGGAGTTGGTGCTGGCAGTAGAGTTGGTGAAGTTGGTGGTGGCAGTGGAGTTGGTGGTGGCAGTGGAGTTGGTGGTGGCGGTGGAGTTGGTGGTGGCAGTAGAGTTGGTGAAGTTGATGTTGGCGGTAGAGTTGGTGGTGGCGGTGGAGTTGGTGAAGTTGGTGGTGGCGGTGGAGTTGGTGGTGGCAGTAGAGTTGGTGAAGTTGGTGGTGGCAGTGGAGTTGGTGGTGGCAGTGGAGTTGGTGGTGGCAGTGGAGTTGGTGGTGGCAGTGGAGTTGGTGGTGGCGGTGGAGTTGATGGTGGCGGTGGAGTTGGTGGTGGGCGGTGGAGTTGGTGGTGGGCGGTGGAGTTGGTGGGGGCGGTGGAGTTGGTGGTGGGCGGTGGAGTTGGTGGGGGCGGTGGAGTTGGTGGTGGCAGTGGAGTTGGTGAAGTTGATGGTGGCGGTGGAGTTGGTGGTGGGCGGTGGAGTTGGTGGGGGCGGTGGAGTTGGTGGTGGGCGGTGGAGTTGGTGGGGGCGGTGGAGTTGGTGGTGGCGGTGGAGTTGGTGGTGGCGGTGGAGTTGGTGGTGGCAGTGGAGTTGGTGAAGTTGATGGTGGCGGTGGCAGTTGGTGGTGGGCGGTGGAGTTGGTGGGGGCGGTGGAGTTGGTGGTGGGCGGTGGAGTTGGTGGGGGCGGTGGAGTTGGTGGGGGCGGTGGAGTTGGTGGTGGCAGTAGAGTTGGTGAAGTTGATGGTGGCGGTGGAGTTGGTGGTGGCAGTGGAGTTGGTGGTGGCAGTGGAGTTGGTGAAGTTGATGGTGGCGGTGGAGTTGGTGGTGGGCGGTGGAGTTGGTGGTGGCAGTAGAGTTGGTGAAGTTGATGGTGGCTGTGGAGTTGGTGGTGGCGGTGGAGTTGGTGGTGGCGGTGGAGTTGGTGGTGGCTGTGGGTTAACAAAGCCTCCCCCTTTGTCTCCACAGCTGGAGATGCTTTGAGTGGACAGACACCACAGCAGCTGTCAGCGTCCAGCCAAGGCAGATGGACAGTGGTCAGGTGGCCACTCCTCCCTGGCCACCAGCACTGGCAGGCACTCCGCTGCATGCCACATCATGCATGACTTTATTTTATCTTACATACACTTTTTACACTCACAGATGTGTGCATGCACATGCACAATCACACAAGCACACATACACACACATCAACACACACACACACACACACACACACACACACACACACACACACACACACATCAACACACACACACACACACACACATCAACACACACACATTCACACACACACACACACACACACACACACACACACACACACACACACACACACACACACGTAACACACACACAATCACACACACACACATCAACACACACACACATCAACACACACACACATCAACACACACACACAACACACATACACATGCAACACACACACGCAACACACACACACATAAAGACACACACACACACGTAATACACACACACGTAATACACACACATGCACACACACAAACACACACAAACACACACACACACATAAACACAATCACACACACACATAAACACACACGAGACAGCTGACATTGGACAGACGTGTCATCAACAGCCCTCCAACTGTGACGCAGCTAAAGTCATTCTCCTCTTCACTGTGACTCTCTGTGCCCTGCGTTCATTCATCCAGCCATGGAAATCATGTCTTCTCCCCTTCTTTTCCCCTTCCCTTGACCCAGTGGATGTTGCCTACACCACCATATCTGGAAGTGTAGGTGGAACTGAAGATGGTTTACATTGCTTGGCAATTTTGCCCTCTGTGCAGAGGCAGAGTACTGCCTTGGAAGGGAGTGGGCAGACCACCGACCTCTCCGTCGCAGTCGGGATGGAAGCAGCAAGGGCAAGCTTGGCCTGAAGGTTGTTTTTGCTGTACGAAGGCTTTGGGCCTTGCTGATTTTTATCCATTCTGTCTCGAGTACATGTATTCCCAAACTCACTTTGTCTTTGTACACATTTTGAAGTATTAATTTCTCTCAAACTATTCTTGATTGAATTCTAAGATGCAACATTGTTGATTATGATTCTCGTAGTTTAGCTGCTGTGCTGGAGCAGATGATTACAGACAAGAAGATGTGTGTTTGCCTGTAGAAATGCTTCTTTCATATTGAACTTCACATTATGATCACGTTTATGTGCTCATACTGGTGATCAGGGTCTTTTAGTAATTAGGATGGAAAGTTTTTGTCAGTTTGGGTATAATTTCTACCATCTGTTGCGGCTGATTGTCTAGGGGGCTCGAGGCCAGCTTATGGATTCAGTCTAAAGAACAGTCTACCCAATACACACAAGACTGTCTAAGGACAATGTACTGGACACGCACAAAACTATCTCCAAAAATGGTCTACTCTACTTGCACAAGACTGTCTAAAGAAGAGTCTACACACAAGAGTCTGAAGAACAATCTACCCAACACACACAAGACTGTCTAAAGAACCATCTACTTAACAAGCACAAGGCAGTCTAAAGAACAGTCTGCTCTACTCTGCACACACAAGACTGTCTAAGAACCATCTACTTAACACACACAAGACGGTCTAAAGAACGGTCTAATCGATGCCCACAAAACAGTCTAAGAAATGTTCTACTCAACATGCACATGACAGTCTACAGAATTGTCTACTCAACACACACAAAAGTCTGAAAATGCTTTACTGCAAACGCACACACATGACAGTGTAAAGAATGGTCTAATGGATGTGCGCACGATTGTCTAAAGAACAGTCTGCTTGACACACACACAATTGTACCCTGCATCTGTACTGACACGTGGACTACTTTTGCTCCTCCTTGTTAAGGTTTCTGCTAGATGGCGTTGTTTTGTTGTTGATGCATGCGGTGTTTCATCAGGAATCAAGACTCCATATCTTGTCAACTTTTCATTCTTGTACATACTGAACTGTAATGGACTGTAGCAATAGAAACGAATGAGTGCAGATGATCTCTTGATAATAAAAGTGTAATGATTTGCTTGATCGTTGTGGACTTGGTAATTTTCTACGGTTGATGACCTTTCTGGGCAAACCACATACATGTATGTTGCAATCAGTTTGTCCTGAGCACCTGCATGTCTGCACCTGTCTGTTGTGTAGTGTCTATCTTGAAGCGTGCGCCTTGTAGCGTGTGTCATGTAGCATGTGTCTTGTAACGTCTGTTTTGTAGAGTGTGTTTTGGAGTGTGCGTCTTGTATCGTGTGTCTTGAAGCCTCTGCCTTATAGCGTGTGTCTTGTAGCGTCACTTGTGCTGTCCTGGGTCGCATGTCCTTTAGTCAGATATAGTTACCTTTCTGGTTATTTGTGCCAAAGCAACATGCAGCCGAGCAATGTCAAGGCCAGCAGACCACTGCTGTAAAGAGACTGGAGGAGCATTGCTTGTTGTCAAGACGAGGCAGGTGCTAAATCTTTTCCAAATCCTGAACGGCTTCTGACTGTAGCATGGGTGGAGTCTGGTTCTTGAATGGCCAAGTCCCCACCCCCCACCCCAGCCCCTCACCAAAGACCATACATTACTTAAGAGCCTTGCAACAAGTCACATCCTGCTTCGCAGAGGCTGCCCAGCTCTTCGGACTGGAAGTCTGCCTAAAGAAGATGGAAGTCCTCCACCAACCTGCCCCCCGAGAAGCGCCTCACCCTCTTCACATCTACATTGGGAAGACCGAACTGCGCTCTGTCAGCCAGTTTACATACCTGGGCTGCACCATCATGGCAGATGCCAAGATAGACAAGGAAGTGGACAGCAGACTAGCCAAGGCCAGCAGAGCCTTTGGCAGGTTGTATTTATAAGAGAGTGTGGAGCAACAAACACCTCAAAAAGGACACTAAAATCAGTGTATACAGAGCCGTTGTCCTTACCACACTCCTGTATGGCTCAGAATCATGGGTCCTGTACCACCGACACCTGAGGCTCTTAGAACGCTTCCACCAACGCTATATTTTTACGATCTTGGAATACACTGGAGCGACTACATCACAAAGGTGGAAGTTTTGGAACGGTCTCAACTCACCAGCATAGAGACCATGCTTTTGAGATCTCAGCTGCGCTGGGCAGGCCATGTTTCCAAAATGGAAAACCACCGCCTGCTCATAGTAGCACTATTTGGTGAGCTTTCCACTGGTCGACGTGACAAAGGGGGTCCAAAAAAGATACAAAGACTCTCTCAAAAAAGCCCTCATCTCCTGCAACATCGATCTCCAACAGTGGACCTCCGACACTGCTGACAGATGCCTGGCGCCTCACCATCAACGAAGCCACGGCATTGTTGGAGAGCTCCTGCAGGGACACACTGAAGGAGAAGCGCCAGAGGAGAAAAAAAAAATGAGAGGGCGTCATGCTAGACCCTGGCCGGATCTTCCCCTGCGGCCGCTGTGGTCAGGCTTGCCGGTCCCGCATCGGCCTCTACAGCCACCAACGTGTCTGCGGTGGACGTGGACAGCAGCGTCGACTCATCTTCGTTCGCGAAGCAACGCCATATCAATGTACTCGTGTTATGTATGTTCTTTAACTCGCTGTTTGAGACGATGGCCTATTGAAGAGTTGGTCTTGGCCATGCAACTTGACTGTCAAGACAACCAAATAAATGAAGGGCCATGGTTTTAAATAGCAGCTGTCGCTCAATAACTTGGTATTGAGACTGCTTCATGCATTGCCCCCAGGGCGTGAGGCCTGCTGATGGATAAGATTCTATACTGGCACATGACGGTGAATGGAAATGACCACAGACAGACCCATGTACAGTTGTATGAAAATGACCACAAATAGGCCCTTGTACACCTGTATGGAAATGACCACAAATAGGCCCTTGTACACCTGTATGAAAATGACCACAAATAGGCCCTTGTACACCTGTATGGAAATGACCACAAATAGGCCCATGTACGCCTGTATGGAAATAACTGCAAACAGGCCCATGTACTCCTGCAAGGAAATGACCACAGACCTTGTACACCTGTATGGAAATGACCACAAATAGGCCCATGTACAGTTGTATGGAAATAATCACAAATAGGCCCACGTACAGTTGTATGGAAATAACCACAAATAGTCCCATGTACATCTGTGTGGAAATGACCACAAATAGGCCCTTGTACACCTGTATGGAAATGACCACAAATAGGCCCTTGTACACCTGTATGGAAATGACCACAAATAGGCCCTTGTACACCTGTATGGAAATGACCACAAATAGGCCCTTGTACACCTGTATGGAAATGACCACAAATAGGCCCTTGTACACCTGCAAGGAAATGACCACAAATAGGCCCATGGACACCTGTATGGAAATGACCACAAATAGACCCATGTACACCTGTATGGAAATGACCACAAACAGGCCCATGTACTACTGCAAGGAAATGACCACAAATAGGCCCTTGTACACCTGTAAGGAAATGACCACAAATAGGGCTTCGTACACCTGCAAGGAAATGACTACAAACTGGCCCATGTACACCTGTATGGAAATGACCACAAACAGGCCCATGTATACCTGTATGGAAATGACCACAAACAGGCCCATGCACATCTGTATGGAAATGACCACAAATGGGCCCATGTATACCTGTATGGAAATGGCCACAAATGGGCCCATGTATACCTGTATGGAAATGGCCACAAATGGGCCCTTTTACACCTGCAAGGAAATGACCACAAATAGGCCTATGTACAGTTGTATGAAAATGACCACAAAATTAGGCCTATGTATACCTGTATGGAAATGGCCACAAATGGGCCCATGTATACCTGTATGGAAATGGCCACAAATGGGCCCTTTTACACCTGCAAGGAAATGACCACAAATAGGCCTATGTACAGTTGTATGAAAATGACCACAAAATTAGGCCTATGTACACCTGTATGGAAATGACAAACAAACAGGTCCATGTATACCTGTATGGAAATGACCACAAATAGGCCCATGTACACCTGTAAGGAAATAACTGCAAACAGGTCCATGTACTCCTGCAAGGAAATGACCACAGACCTTGTTCACCTGTATGGAAATGACCACAAACAGGCCCATGTACTACTGCAAGGAAATGACCACAAATAGGGCCTCGTACACCTGCAAGGAAATGACCACAAATAGGGCCTCGTACACCTGCAAGGAAATGACCACAAATAGGGCCTCGTACACCTGCAAGGAAATGACTACAAACTGGCCCATGGACATCTGTATGGAAATGACCACAAATAGGCCCATGTATACCTGTATGGAGATGCAGGGTTCGTACAGGTCATGGAAAACCTGGAAAGTCGTGGAATTTGATTTTTCATTTTCCAGGCCTGGAAAGTCATGGAATTTCAACTTAGGTCATGGAAAGTCATGGAATTTAAGAAAGAAAAAAATGAAAGAAAAAAAGACGTTTTCTAGGCTGTGCTTCGCGCAATACTCTCAATCTAATTTTAAACGCTGAGCACGTCAGGAAAACGTGCCCTTGCATCCCATTGGTTAATTCTGAAGGCTCGTGTGCCTTCTGCTTCCTGATTGGTTCTTTGGCTAGGTGACCTCGTTTCATTTTCACGCCAGTCCGGTCAGTTGGTTCAAACGAGGACAGAGTGAAAAGAGATTGTTTTGTTTGTAGTGCAGTGTTTCTTTGAGAATCAGATTATCATCATGCCTGGAAAGTGTCGCTTTCAAGACTCTTGGACAGGAGACCCTGAATACCGTGAGTGGGTCATGCGAGCGAGAGTGGATGGGATGGCAAAGTGCCGATTTTGTGAAAAAGACTTTGATGTATCCAACATGAGAGCGGCAGCGTTGAAAAGCCACATGAAAGGTGTCGCGCACCAGGCGCGTGCTAAAAAACACCAAGGAGAAAAGAGCAAACGTCAAACACGAATATCAGATTTTGTTCAAACTGCAAAAAATGCTGAGACAGTGCTTCAAAGGTGGTGGTTCCAGCTAGCGCTGCTACGCCGGTCGAAACTAGGCCTGCGGGGCTTTGCGGGGCTTTGCGGTAAAAAACAGTACCCCTTTTACTCAAGGCAAACTTGGAGGCGATGACACTGTCGGGAAACATGCGACGGAACAGCTCGTTCATTCCTTTGGTACTGGAGAATGAGAAGTGGGAGATGACCATTTTCAAAGTACACAAAATTTCTGCTTTCAGTGTGTCCTCTGTTGTCAAGAAAGTGTCAATCCCAGTAGATCTACTGCCACTGCCAGTGGGGGGTACTGTTTTTTACCGCAAAGCCCCGCAAAGCCCCGCAGGCCTAGTTTCGACCGGCGTAGCAGCGCTAGCTGGAACCACCACCTTTGAAGCACTGTCTCAGCATTTTTTGCAGTTTGAACAAAATCTGATATTCGTGTTTGACGTTTGCTCTTTTCTCCTTGGTGTTTTTTAGCACGCGCCTGGTGCGCGACACCTTTCATGTGGCTTTTCAACGCTGCCGCTCTCATGTTGGATACATCAAAGTCTTTTTCACAAAATCGGCACTTTGCCATCCCATCCACTCTCGCTCGCATGACCCACTCACGGTATTCAGGGTCTCCTGTCCAAGAGTCTTGAAAGCGACACTTTCCAGGCATGATGATAATCTGATTCTCAAAGAAACACTGCACTACAAACAAAACAATCTCTTTTCACTCTGTCCTCGTTTGAACCAACTGACCGGACTGGCGTGAAAATGAAACGAGGTCACCTAGCCAAAGAACCAATCAGGAAGCAGAAGGCACACGAGCCTTCAGAATTAACCAATGGGATGCAAGGGCACGTTTTCCTGACGTGCTCAGCGTTTAAAATTAGATTGAGAGTATTGCGCGAAGCACAGCCTAGAAAACGTCTTTTTTTCTTTCATTTTTTTCTTTCTTAAATTCCATGACTTTCCATGACCTAAGTTGAAATTCCATGACTTTCCAGGCCTGGAAAATGAAAAATCAAATTCCACGACTTTCCAAGTTTTCCATGACCTGTACGAACCCTGCATCTCCATACAGGTATACATGGGCCTATTTGTGGTCATTTCCATACAGATGTCCATGGGCCAGTTTGTAGTCATTTCCTTGCAGGTGTACGAGGCCCTATTTGTGGTCATTTCCTTGCAGGTGTACGAGGCCCTATTTGTGGTCATTTCCTTGCAGGTGTACGAGGCCCTATTTGTGGTCATTTCCTTGCAGTAGTACATGGGCCTGTTTGTGGTCATTTCCATACAGGTGAACAAGGTCTGTGGTCATTTCCTTGCAGGAGTACATGGACCTGTTTGCAGTTATTTCCTTACAGGTGTACATGGGCCTATTTGTGGTCATTTCCATACAGGTATACATGGACCTGTTTGTTTGTCATTTCCATACAGGTGTACATAGGCCTAATTTTGTGGTCATTTTCATACAACTGTACATAGGCCTATTTGTGGTCATTTCCTTGCAGGTGTAAAAGGGCCCATTTGTGGCCATTTCCATACAGGTATACATGGGCCCATTTGTGGCCATTTCCATACAGGTATACATAGGCCTAATTTTGTGGTCATTTTCATACAACTGTACATAGGCCTATTTGTGGTCATTTCCTTGCAGGTGTAAAAGGGCCCATTTGTGGCCATTTCCATACAGGTATACATGGGCCCATTTGTGGCCATTTCCATACAGGTATACATGGGCCCATTTGTGGTCATTTCCATACAGATGTGCATGGGCCTGTTTGTGGTCATTTCCATACAGGTATACATGGGCCTGTTTGTGGTCATTTCCATACAGGTGTACATGGGCCAGTTTGTAGTCATTTCCTTGCAGGTGTACGAAGCCCTATTTGTGGTCATTTCCTTACAGGTGTACAAGGGCCTATTTGTGGTCATTTCCTTGCAGTAGTACATGGGCCTGTTTGTGGTCATTTCCATACAGGTGTACATGGGTCTATTTGTGGTCATTTCCATACAGGTGTCCATGGGCCTATTTGTGGTCATTTCCTTGCAGGTGTACAAGGGCCTATTTGTGGTCATTTCCATACAGGTGTACAAGGGCCTATTTGTGGTCATTTCCATACAGGTGTACAAGGGCCTATTTGTGGTCATTTCCATACAGGTGTACAAGGGCCTATTTGTGGTCATTTCCATACAGGTGTACAAGGGCCTATTTGTGGTCATTTCCACACAGATGTACATGGGACTATTTGTGGTTATTTCCATACAACTGTACGTGGGCCTATTTGTGATTATTTCCATACAACTGTACATGGGCCTATTTGTGGTCATTTCCATACAGGTGTACAAGGTCTGTGGTCATTTCCTTGCAGGAGTACATGGGCCTGTTTGCAGTTATTTCCATACAGGCGTACATGGGCCTATTTGTGGTCATTTCCATACAGGTGTACAAGGGCCTATTTGTGGTCATTTTCATACAGGTGTACAAGGGCCTATTTGTGGTCATTTCCATACAGGTGTACAAGGGCCTATTTGTGGTCATTTTCATACAACTGTACATGGGTCTGTCTGTGGTCATTTCCATTCACCGTCATGTGCCAGTATAGAATCTTATCCATCAGCAGGCCTCACGCCCTGGGGGCAATGCATGAAGCAGTCTCAATACCAAGTTATTGAGCGACAGCTGCTATTTAAAACCATGGCCCTTCATTTATTTGGTTGTCTTGACAGTCAAGTTGCATGGCCAAGACCAACTCTTCAATAGGCCATCGTCTCAAACAGCGAGTTAAAGAACATACATAACACGAGTACATTGATATGGCGTTGCTTCGCGAACGAAGATGAGTCGACGCTGCTGTCCACGTCCACCGCAGACACGTTGGTGGCTGTAGAGGCCGATGCGGGACCGGCAAGCCTGACCACAGCGGCCGCAGGGGAAGATCCGGCCAGGGTCTAGCATGACGCCCTCTCATTTTTTTTTTCTCCTCTGGCGCTTCTCCTTCAGTGTGTCCCTGCAGGAGCTCTCCAACAATGCCGTGGCTTCGTTGATGGTGAGGCGCCAGGCATCTGTCAGCAGTGTCGGAGGTCCACTGTTGGAGATCGATGTTGCAGGAGATGAGGGCTTTTTTGAGAGAGTCTTTGTATCTTTTTTGGACCCCCTTTGTCACGTCGACCAGTGGAAAGCTCACCAAATAGTGCTACTATGAGCAGGCGGTGGTTTTCCATTTTGGAAACATGGCCTGCCCAGCGCAGCTGAGATCTCAAAAGCATGGTCTCTATGCTGGTGAGTTGAGACCGTTCCAAAACTTCCACCTTTGTGATGTAGTCGCTCCAGTGTATTCCAAGATCGTAAAAATATAGCGTTGGTGGAAGCGTTCTAAGAGCCTCAGGTGTCGGTGGTACAGGACCCATGATTCTGAGCCATACAGGAGTGTGGTAAGGACAACGGCTCTGTATACACTGATTTTAGTGTCCTTTTTGAGGTGTTTGTTGCTCCACACTCTCTTATAAATACAACCTGCCAAAGGCTCTGCTGGCCTTGGCTAGTCTGCTGTCCACTTCCTTGTCTATCTTGGCATCTGCCATGATGGTGCAGCCCAGGTATGTAAACTGGCTGACAGAGCGCAGTTCGGTCTTCCCAATGTAGATGTGAAGAGGGTGAGGCGCTTCTCGGGGGGCAGGTTGGTGGAGGACTTCCATCTTCTTTAGGCAGACTTCCAGTCCGAAGAGCTGGGCAGCCTCTGCGAAGCAGGATGTGACTTGTTGCAAGGCTCTTAAGTAATGTATGGTCTTTGGTGAGGGGCTGGGGTGGGGGGTGGGGACTTGGCCATTCAAGAACCAGACTCCACCCATGCTACAGTCAGAAGCCGTTCAGGATTTGGAAAAGATTTAGCACCTGCCTCGTCTTGACAACAAGCAATGCTCCTCCAGTCTCTTTACAGCAGTGGTCTGCTGGCCTTGACATTGCTCGGCTGCATGTTGCTTTGGCACAAATAACCAGAAAGGTAACTATATCTGACTAAATCCTTTTTGACATGCGACCCAGGACAGCACAAGTGACGCTACAAGACACACGCTATAAGGCAGAGGCTTCAAGACACACGATACAAGACGCACACTCCAAAACACACTCTACAAAACAGACGTTACAAGACACATGCTACATGACACACGCTACAAGGCGCACGCTTCAAGATAGACACTACACAACAGACAGGTGCAGACATGCAGGTGCTCAGGACAAACTGATTGCAACATACATGTATGTGGTTTGCCCAGAAAGGTCATCAACCGTAGAAAATTACCAAGTCCACAACGATCAAGCAAATCATTACACTTTTATTATCAAGAGATCATCTGCACTCATTCGTTTCTATTGCTACAGTCCATTACAGTTCAGTATGTACAAGAATGAAAAGTTGACAAGATATGGAGTCTTGATTCCTGATGAAACACCGCATGCATCAACAACAAAACAACGCCATCTAGCAGAAACCTTAACAAGGAGGAGCAAAAGTAGTCCACGTGTCAGTACAGATGCAGGGTACAATTGTGTGTGTGTCAAGCAGACTGTTCTTTAGACAATCGTGCGCACATCCATTAGACCATTCTTTACACTGTCATGTGTGTGCGTTTGCAGTAAAGCATTTTCAGACTTTTGTGTGTGTTGAGTAGACAATTCTGTAGACTGTCATGTGCATGTTGAGTAGAACATTTCTTAGACTGTTTTGTGGGCATCGATTAGACCGTTCTTTAGACCGTCTTGTGTGTGTTAAGTAGATGGTTCTTAGACAGTCTTGTGTGTGCAGAGTAGAGCAGACTGTTCTTTAGACTGCCTTGTGCTTGTTAAGTAGATGGTTCTTTAGACAGTCTTGTGTGTGTTGGGTAGATTGTTCTTCAGACTCTTGTGTGTAGACTCTTCTTTAGACAGTCTTGTGCAAGTAGAGTAGACCATTTTTGGAGATAGTTTTGTGCGTGTCCAGTACATTGTCCTTAGACAGTCTTGTGTGTATTGGGTAGACTGTTCTTTAGACTGAATCCATAAGCTGGCCTCGAGCCCCCTAGACAATCAGCCGCAACAGATGGTAGAAATTATACCCAAACTGACAAAAACTTTCCATCCTAATTACTAAAAGACCCTGATCACCAGTATGAGCACATAAACGTGATCATAATGTGAAGTTCAATATGAAAGAAGCATTTCTACAGGCAAACACACATCTTCTTGTCTGTAATCATCTGCTCCAGCACAGCAGCTAAACTACGAGAATCATAATCAACAATGTTGCATCTTAGAATTCAATCAAGAATAGTTTGAGAGAAATTAATACTTCAAAATGTGTACAAAGACAAAGTGAGTTTGGGAATACATGTACTCGAGACAGAATGGATAAAAATCAGCAAGGCCCAAAGCCTTCGTACAGCAAAAACAACCTTCAGGCCAAGCTTGCCCTTGCTGCTTCCATCCCGACTGCGACGGAGAGGTCGGTGGTCTGCCCACTCCCTTCCAAGGCAGTACTCTGCCTCTGCACAGAGGGCAAAATTGCCAAGCAATGTAAACCATCTTCAGTTCCACCTACACTTCCAGATATGGTGGTGTAGGCAACATCCACTGGGTCAAGGGAAGGGGAAAAGAAGGGGAGAAGACATGATTTCCATGGCTGGATGAATGAACGCAGGGCACAGAGAGTCACAGTGAAGAGGAGAATGACTTTAGCTGCGTCACAGTTGGAGGGCTGTTGATGACACGTCTGTCCAATGTCAGCTGTCTCGTGTGTGTTTATGTGTGTGTGTGATTGTGTTTATGTGTGTGTGTGTGTTTGTGTGTGTTTGTGTGTGTGCATGTGTGTGTATTACGTGTGTGTGTATTACGTGTGTGTGTGTGTCTTTATGTGTGTGTGTGTTGCGTGTGTGTGTTGCATGTGTATGTGTGTTGTGTGTGTGTGTTGATGTGTGTGTGTGTTGATGTGTGTGTGTGTTGATGTGTGTGTGTGTGATTGTGTGTGTGTTACGTGTGTGTGTGTGTGTGTGTGTGTGTGTGTGTGTGTGTGTGTGTGTGTGTGTGTGTGTGAATGTGTGTGTGTTGTGTGTGTGTGTGTGTGTGTGTGTTGATGTGTGTGTGTGTGTGTGTGTGTGTGTGTGTGTGTGTGTGTGTGTGTGTGTTGATGTGTGTGTATGTGTGCTTGTGTGATTGTGCATGTGCATGCACACATCTGTGAGTGTAAAAAGTGTATGTAAGATAAAATAAAGTCATGCATGATGTGGCATGCAGCGGAGTGCCTGCCAGTGCTGGTGGCCAGGGAGGAGTGGCCACCTGACCACTGTCCATCTGCCTTGGCTGGACGCTGACAGCTGCTGTGGTGTCTGTCCACTCAAAGCATCTCCAGCTGTGGAGACAAAGGGGGAGGCTTTGTTAACCCACAGCCACCACCAACTCCACCGCCACCACCAACTCCACCGCCACCACCAACTCCACAGCCACCATCAACTTCACCAACTCTACTGCCACCACCAACTCCACCGCCCACCACCAACTCCACCGCCACCATCAACTTCACCAACTCCACTGCCACCACCAACTCCACTGCCACCACCAACTCCACCGCCACCATCAACTTCACCAACTCTACTGCCACCACCAACTCCACCGCCCCCACCAACTCCACCGCCCCCACCAACTCCACCGCCCACCACCAACTCCACCGCCCCCACCAACTCCACCGCCCACCACCAACTGCCACCGCCACCATCAACTTCACCAACTCCACTGCCACCACCAACTCCACCGCCACCACCAACTCCACCGCCACCACCAACTCCACCGCCCCCACCAACTCCACCGCCCACCACCAACTCCACCGCCCCCACCAACTCCACCGCCCACCACCAACTCCACCGCCACCATCAACTTCACCAACTCCACTGCCACCACCAACTCCACCGCCCCCACCAACTCCACCGCCCACCACCAACTCCACCGCCCCCACCAACTCCACCGCCCACCACCAACTCCACCGCCCACCACCAACTCCACCGCCACCATCAACTCCACCGCCACCACCAACTCCACTGCCACCACCAACTCCACTGCCACCACCAACTCCACTGCCACCACCAACTCCACTGCCACCACCAACTTCACCAACTCTACTGCCACCACCAACTCCACCGCCACCACCAACTTCACCAACTCCACCGCCACCACCAACTCTACCGCCAACATCAACTTCACCAACTCTACTGCCACCACCAACTCCACCGCCACCACCAACTCCACTGCCACCACCAACTCCACTGCCACCACCAACTTCACCAACTCTACTGCCAGCACCAACTCCACCGGCACCACCAACTTCACCAACTCTACTGCCACCACCAACTCCACCGCCACCATCAACTTCACCAACTCTACTGCCACCACCAACTCCACCGCCCCCACCAACTCCACCGCCACCACCAACTCTACTGCCACCACCAACTCCACTGCCACCACCAACTCCACTGCCCACCACCAACTCCACCGCCCACCACCAACTCCACTGCCACCACCAACTCCACCGCCCCCACCAACTCCACCGCCACCACCAACTCTACTGACACCACCAACTCCACCGCCACCACCAACTCCACCGCCACCACCAACTCCACTGCCACCACCAACTTCACCAACTCTACTGCCACCACCAACTCCACCGCCACCACCAACTCCACCGCCACCACCAACTCCACCGCCACCACCAACTCCACTGCCATCACCAACTTCACCAACTCTACTGCCACCACCAACTCCACCGCCACCACCAACTTCACCAACTCCACCGCCACCACCAACTCCATCGCCATCACCAACTTCACCAACTCCACCGCCACCACCAACTCCACTGCCACCACCAACTTCACCAGCTCTACTGCCACCACCAACTCCACCGCCCACCACCAACTCCACCTCCACTGTCTGAGAACATCCAACCCCACAAAACCACAAAGGCATTTCCCAACATCTACATCAGACTTCATATCATTGTTTGGGTCTAGGAGCGCACAAATTCATACTTAGCAATGAATAATTTCACATTCTGTAGAATACAACACAGGGCAACAGCTAATGAGAGCTAAAAACATTTCATCTCTACCTGGTGACCCGAAATACTCGATTCACAACAGCTTCATTTTCTCCAATTTTAACCCTTATCACGGTGTCATAATTAGACTGATTGCATAACCCACTCAAGTTTGACCTCCACCCCCTGCCACTTGTATGGGCATGCACAAACCCTTCCTCCATAGAGTGAAAGCAATTAATCTGCTTCAAAGCTGGTCACAACCAAGAGAATATTGGACAACCTTTACCCCCCCACCCCACCACATGTGACATATGCCGCCGCTAGCGGACTTGGCACAGTGGTAAGGGCAAAATGATTACAATGGCACAGTATCTTCATAACATACCAAGATAAAACCAAAAACAAACACAGCTCAAGGAAAAAGAATAAAAGGAGGTAGTTGAGGCTGTGAAACATAGCTGGATTTTCATTTTTGCAACCTGTGGCATCTCACTTAGAGAATAGTGACTCACAGAAGAAAAAAAAATTACTGCAACTAAAGAGGGACTGTCATTCAGAGACAGAAGCGACAGAGGCAACAGCGTACAGGCCATGCCAATGCAGCAGCCTTCCCAGGGAATGACTGGACCTGAGAGGCAACAGAACAGAGTGCAGATGATGCGAGAGGAGTTCTTACCAGGTCGTCTGCTGTCTCCTCTTCCTTTGTCTCTTCTTCCTCCTTCTTTGCTTCCTCCACCGCCACAAACTTGTCTGCCTCCTCCCGCCCCACCTTGCTGGCCTCACACTCCACCTTGGAAATGAGGCCTTGTTTCTCTGTCAACAGAAAAAGGTTTAAGCAGACTACGCAACTGTAGACAGAAACGGGTCTATCCACACAACATAACTGTAGATTGAGACAGATCTATGCAGATTACATGACTGTAGACAGAAACAGATCTATGCAGACTACATGACTGTAGACAGAAACAGATCTATCTATCCAGACTACATGACTGTAGACAGAAACAGATTTATCACAGACTACATGACTGTAGACAGAAACAGATCTATCCAGGCTACATGACTGTAGACAGAAACAGATCTATGCAGACTACATGACTGTAGACAGAAACAGATCTATGCAGACTACATGACTGTAGACAGAAACAGATCTATCTATCCAGACTACATGACTGTAGACAGAAACAGATCTATGCAGACTACATGACTGTAGACAGAAACAGATTTATCACAGACTACATGACTGTAGACACAAACAGATCTATGCAGACTACATGACTGTAGACAGAAACAGATCTATCCAGACTACATGACTGTAGACAGAAACAGATCTATGCAGACTACATGAATGTAGACAGAAACAGATCTATCCAGACTAGATGACTGTAGACAAAAACAGATCTATCGCAGACTACATAAGTGTAGACAGAAACAGATCTATTGCAGACTACATAAGTGTAGACAGAAACAGATCTATCCAGACTACATGACTGTAGACAGAAACAGATCTATGCAGACTACATGACTGTAGACAGAAACAGATCTATCCAGACTACATGAATGTAGACAGAAACAGATCTATCCAGACTACATGACTGTAGACAGAAACAGATCTATCCAGACTAGATGACTGTAGACAGAAACAGATCTATCCAGACTAGATGACTGTAGACAGAAACAGATCTATCGCAGACTACATAAGTGTAGACAGAAACAGATCTATCCAGACTACATGACTGTAGACAGAAACAGATCTATGCAGACTACATGACTGTAGACTGAAGCAGATCTATCCAGACTACATGACTGTAGACAGAAACAGATCTATCCAGACTAGATGACTGTAGACAAAAACAGATCTATCGCAGACTACATAAGTGTAGACAGAAACAGATCTATCCAGACTACATGACTGTAGACAGAAACAGATCTATGCAGACTACATGACTGTAGACAGAAACAGATCTATCCAGACTACATGAATGTAGACAGAAACAGATCTATCCAGACTACATGACTGTAGACAGAAACAGATCTATCCAGACTAGATGACTGTAGACAGAAACAGATCTATCCAGACTAGATGACTGTAGACAGAAACAGATCTATCGCAGACTACATAAGTGTAGACAGAAACAGATCTATCCAGACTACATGACTGTAGACAGAAACAGATCTATTGCAGACTACATGACTGTAGACAGAAACAGATCTATCCAGACTGCATGACTGTAGACAGAAACAGATCTATTGCAGACTACATGACTGTAGACAGAAACAGATCTATCTATCCAGACTACATGACTAGACAGAAACAGATCTATGCAGACTACATGACTGTAGACAGAAACAGATCTATGCAGACTACATGACTGTAAACAGAAACAGATCTATCCAGACTACATGACTGTAGACAGAAACAGATCTATGCAGACTACATGACTGTAGACAGAAACAGATCTATCCAGACTACATGACTGTAGACAGAAACAGATCTATGCAAACTACATGACTGTAGACAGAAACAGATCTATTGCAGACTACATGACTGTAGACAGAAACAGATCTATCCAAACTACATGACTGTAGACAGAAACAGATCTATCCAGACTGCATGACTGTAGACAGAAACAGATCTATTGCAGACTGCATGACTGTAGACAGAAACAGATCTATGCAGACTACATGACTGTAGACAGAAACAGATCTATTGCAGACTACATGACTGTAGACAGAAACAGATCTATCCAGACTGCATGACTAGACAGAAACAGATCTATCCAGACTGCATGACTGTAGACAGAAACAGATCTATCCAGACTACATGACTGTAGACAGAAACAGATCTATCTATCCAGACTACATGACTGTAGACAGAAACAGATCTATGCAGACTACATGACTGTAGACAGAACCAGATCTATCCAGACTACATGACTGTAGACAGAAACAGATCTATGCAGACTACATGACTGTAGACAGAAACAGATCTATCTATCCAGACTACATGACTGTAGACAGAAACAGATCTATGCAGACTACATGACTGTAGACAGAAACAGATCTATGCAGACTACACGACTGTAGACAGAAACAGATCTATCCAGACTACATGACTGTAGACAGAAACCGATCTATGCAGACTACATGACTGTAGACAGAAACAGATCTATCCAGACTACATGACTGTAGACAGAAACAGATCTATCACAGACTACATGACTGTAGACAGAAACAGATCTATGCAGACTACATGACTGTAGACAGAAACAGATCTATCCAGACTACATGACTGTAGACAGAAACAGGTCTATTGAGACTACATACTTGTATACAGAAAGAGATCTATGCAGACTGAAACTGATTTACTTCCAATTAGACACACAGCTACTTCAGGCCCACTGAAAATGAGCTCATTCAAACAAAGACAGAACTACTTTTGACACACTGACACAGAACTACTTCTGACACACTGACACAGAACTACTTCTGACACTCAGAAACAGAACTACTACAGACACACTGACACAGAAATACTTCTGACACACTGACACAGAACTACTTCTGACACACTGACACAGAAATACTTCTGACACACTGACACAGAAATACTTCTGACACACTGACACAGAACTACTTCTGACACTCAGAAACAGAACTACTACAGACACACTGACACAGAAATACTTCTGACACACTGACACAGAACTACTTCTGACACACTGACACAGAACTACTTCTGACACACTGACACAGAACTACTTCTGACACACTGACACAGAAATACTTCTGACACACTGACACAGAACTACTTCTGACACACTGACACAGAACTACTTCTGACACACTGACACAGAACTACTTCTGACACACTGACACACTCACACAGAACAACTTCTGACACACTGACACAGAACTACACCAGACAGAAACAGAAACAGAACTACTTCTGACACACTGACACAGAACTGCAGCAGAATGCCTCTCAGCTCACCTAGCACGAGACGGTCCCAAAAGTCACGCTTTGCCTTGTTGATGAGAGTCTCCTTGAAGGGCCGGACAAAGTCGTTGTACAGCCTGGGCTCCGACTTCTACAACACACGAACAATCACCACAGGTGAGAACAGCAAATGGACATCCTGGACAGTCCATCCAAACTGAACCAGGGTTCTTTATCCTCCAATACACAGAGCCAGACCATGCAAGTGGAGACCAGAAAGAACACAAGAGACTGCATGGGATTTTGGGTCCAGGACACAGGGGTGCCATGGAAAGTGAGGGGTGGGGGGGGAGGTGGGGGTGAGGTGGGGGTAGGGTGGGGGATGAATGAATGGACTTTTACAGCCTATCAGCCTTTGTAGGCTATGTAAGTAGGCTATTTAAACATCAGAATCAGACTAAGAGCCAGTTAAGTAATGCTTTCCCTAGTTATTTGCCTGTAATGAAATGCATTACGAGACATGGTGGGCCAAATTGTTATCCCAACACACAACACCTTCACACAACACCTTCACACAACACACAACACTTTCACACAACACACAACACCTTCACACAACACACAACACTTTCACACAACACACAACACTTTCACACAACACACAACACTTTCACACAACACACAACACTTTCACAAAACACACAACACTTTCACACAACACACAACACTTTCACACAACACACAACACTTTCACACAACACACAACACTTTCACACAACACACAACATCATCACATTACACACAACACTTTCACACAACACACAACACTTTCACACAACACTTTCACACAACACACAACACTTTCACACAACACTTTCACACAACACACACACTTTCACACAACACTTTCACACAACACATAACACTTTCACACAACACACAACACTTTCACACAACACACACACTTTCACACAATATACAACACTTTCACACAACACACAACACTTTCACACAATACAAAACATTTTCACACAACACAAAATACTTTCACACAATATGAAACACTTTCACACAATATCTTCACATAACACATAATACTTTCATACAACACAAAAAAATTTCACACAACACACAACACTTTCACACAACACAAAATACTTTCACACAACCCAAAAACTTTCACACAACGCTTTCACACAAAACACGACATCTTCACACAACACCTTCAAACAAAACACAACACTTTCACACACAACACTTTCACACAATACAAAACACTTTCACACAATACAAAACACTTTCACACAACACACAACACTTTCACACAATATAATACACTTTCACACAACACACAACACTTTCACACAACACTTTCACACAACATACAATATCTTCACATAACACACAACACTTTCACACAACACAAAATACTTTCACACATCGCTTTCACACAAAACACGACATCTTCACACAACACACAACACCTTCAGACAAAACACAACACTTTCACACACAACACTTTCACATAACACACAACACTTTCACACAATACAAAACACTTTCACACAACACACAACACTGTCACACAATATAATACACTTTCACACAACACACAACACTTTCACACAACACTTTCACACAACACTTTCACACAACATACAACATCTTCACATAACACACAACACTTTCACACAACACAAAATACTTTCACACATCGCTTTCACACAAAACACGACATCTTCACACAACACACAACACCTTCAGACAAAACACAACACTTTCACACACAACACTTTCACATAACACACAACACTTTCACACAATACAAAACACTTTCACACAACACACAACACTTTCACACAATATAATACACTTTCACACAACACACAACACTTTCACACAACACTTTCACACAACACTTTCACACAACATACAACATCTTCACATAACACACAACACTTTCACACAACACAAAATACTTTCACACAACACTTTCACACAAAATACGACATCTTCACACAACACACAACACCTTCAGACAAAACACAACACTTTCACACACAACACTTTGACATAATACACAACACGTTCACACAACACACAACACTCTCACTCAACACACAACACTCTCACACAACACATAACACCTTCAAACAACACACCACACCTTCACACAACACCTTCACACAACACACACCACACCTTCACACAACACTCTCACACAACACACAACACCTTCTCACAACACACCACACCTTCACACAGCACCTTCACACAACACACCACACCTTCACACAACACACCACACCTTCACACAAAACACCACACCTTCACACAACACACCACACCTTCACACAACACACCACACCTTCACACAACACACCACACCTTCACACAACACACCAC
>JAWQFJ010030430.1:0-28686 GCA_034096865.1 Theodoxus fluviatilis | reverse complement strand
CAAAAGAATCCCGGGCACTACCGCCTTGCTGTCACGGTTATGCAGGCTACAACTATTGTGGTTTTATGCCCCTGGAAGGCTTCCAGGCCCCGCGGGTTTAAACATGATAAGCCCTGGTATTGGGATTGAACAAAACAAGTTCCATTCGATCGAATTTTCACACCGTGCAAAAATAATTTAAACCGTGAGGACTATGTATAGCGCAGGATTGCCTCCCTACGATGCCAAACAAAATAGTAGTATCGAAACACCACTACCGGCGCTAGAGTCAGCAGCCTTGGCCGCGACGCGTCCACGTCGCCCGAGTGTTGGTCCTTACACCGCTCACAGGCTAGCTTCAGTGCCACTTTTTGGTTTGGCCAACAGCCATTCGCTCGCTTTCTGCGGCGTTTCACTCCTAGCGAGTGTCATGCAACAACCCCTATTAACCCCCCGGTGTAACGCCCTATTCTCCCACATGCCACCATATGCTCACCTCACGCATATTACTCGCTATTCTCACGTTGCACCCAAGCCCGGCAGCGCCGCGCACGCACTGAGTGTGGCCTTCTATGCTGGGGAAGCGCGTTCTGCTCAGTTTTACCGTTCCGGAACGGTTCGCCCGTTGGGCTCGCGTTGGTACTGTGGGTCACATAGTTCCGTGCTCTCACGCTTCCAGGTCCCCTGTGTCAAGCTCCGCCCCCGCCCACCCCGGCTGGTTCCCCCCCCCCGGTTGCAACTGCCGCCTCCTCAGCATCCGCCCCGCGTGTGCCGAGGGCCCGCGCTTTCTAATATGGGACCCCACCTCCCCCGCACAGCAACCTCACTCCTTCCTAGCTCCAACCCCCACAACCGACCAGGCCCGGCCTTTGCAACGATACCAACCAGCCTTATGCCACCCCACCTACACTATAGACGCTTCCTACACTACATATCCCACATCCGAACCATTTTAGCAGCACCACCTGCCGTCCGCCAATTGCACTCCGCCCACCCCTGAACATCCTCCTATCTCAATCCCCGATGAATAACTCCTGCAGCTCCACATTTCACCTTAACCATCGCTAGCCCCCAATATCGCTCGAACAAACCAAACACGTATACACATGCACGCCCCCCAACCAAATATCGCAAACACCCCCTGCAACATCTGAACGACACAAACCCCCAAGTCACGTAACACAAAGCCACATGAAGCGCACCCGCGGCCAATCCCACATGACCCGCGTTGGATTTTTATAAGGACTTGGCTCTCAAGCTCAGAGCTCTCTTTAGCCCAAGAAACTTAATGGAATAATTTCTAAACATTAAAAAGCAGATCCACAGTGATATGCTCAAAGAAACTATCTTCAAGATGACAGGTGTCCATTCATCATTTCATGTATATTAAGAATAATTTAATAATGTATTCTCAGATTAATAATAATCTGCCCCATTGATAATGTTTGATCCTGTTAAGAGGGAGCATTGTTCTAAACAAATTCCATAAAATATCCTCAAGCAATTGATCACAATTTTACACCTTCAATGCCTTTCTTAGATTATTTTTGCCTTGTCAGCATGAAATTTCCCACAAGAGCAAAGCTTGTACGGCCTTTTATTCTTGACCAACATGAACTAGACTACAACAGTCATGATCACAACAATGAAACAATTATCATGACAAAAGAGCTGACTATATACTTCAAGATAATCCATGCAGCATAATAATGTTTTGAGATCACATCAAACCACCAGCATACCCAAACTATGCATTTTGACATAAAAAAAGAATGTGATTTTCAAAACATTTGCCTTGGAAAGTTTAAAATTTGAACTTCAGCACCTCAAGGAAACACTACCACAACACACTCTAATGTTTAGCTTGTGTCAGAGTGCAATAATTCACCCTTGTATGCAACAATGTACACTGGCTGTTTATGAGCTTGAAATTTAGCTCTCAGTTTTTCCACAAGCCTGGACCAACTGAGATTATGTGCATGCACCAAAAAATATGCATATTCCAGAACTATTGTCATTATTCAGAGCTAATTTTAAATTACCTTGCCTCTCATTCCATGTGGTTTGTCTTGGAGTTTTCAAGCTTTCATGCATTGAACACTGAGACATTAGAAAGTTTCCCTTATCTCTCAAATCATCCAAAACGTTGTTCTGTCTGCACACTACATTCATACTTATGGTAGGATTGCACTGTAGCTCAGTGCACAGCTCAACACAGCGCAGTCTTTGGCTGTGCCCAGCACCCCAAAAAGAACCTGGCTCAAATTTTGGAAGAGTTAAATGAAAAAGAACATCTCTGCATATGCACAAAACAGTGAGGCATTCTCAAAGGAACTATGATCGGTAAACCAGGAATAGGTTTATGGTGTTACGGAACACTGCTTAACTGTGGTGTTCACATAACTTTGTCAGTGCATTGTACATGCCTGCAATTTGCAGTAAATCTGACCTAATTTCTGATTGGCCAAAACTACCAAAATGTGTCACGGGAAGTAACTCCTGTATAGTTTTGCATCGAAAGGGAGGCAATCCTTGCCATACAAATCCGCACTTTAAAAAGTTATTTTTCACTGTTTTAAAAATTTGATCGAAGTGTGAACTTTGTTGTTTTCAATCCTCAATACCATGTACTATCATAATATAATATGGGAACATAGTCCATATTTTGGGCGAGCGGACTTGAACGATCCGAAACCACGCCCTGCAATCTAATACCACAGTACAGGCAAAACAAATATCAATACACCACGATTCAAAAGGCAGTAAGATAACACTACGAAGCAAAAACGAAATATTTCCCTGCAGACCAGAAGGCTCTTTCATTTTTCCGATGGAGTGTATGGTCATGCCAAGACATCGCAATACCTTATAAAGCAAAGGCCTTGATCACAAAGCGAGAACACTAGCAACTCGGTTGATCATCAGCAGGCCACACATAAACTGTCAAGCTGTATTCCAAAGTGATCATTAGCATTTACCAGGGAGGGAGGGATGAATGGATGGATAAAGTTCTAAGACCTGTCAGCCTTTGTAGGATATGCAAGGCCATTGATCACGAAATCACTCGAACTAGTTATAATCAAAGCACGTAAGGTCCTGATTTCCCTGGTTATCCGCCCTTTACAAATCATGTATGGAGGCGCGGTGGGTACATCCTTACCCCCCAAACCACGGGGGGTCTATCCTTACCCCCAACCCACGGGGGGGTCTATCCTTACCCCAAACCCACGGGGGGTCTATCCTTACCCCCAACCCACGGGGGTCTATCCTTACCCCCAACCCACGGGGGGTCTACCCTTACCCCCAACCCACGGGGGGTCTATCCTTACCCCCAACCCACGGGGGGTCTATCCTTACCCCCAACCCACGGGGGGTCTATCCTTACCCCCAACCCACGGGGGGTCTATCCTTACCCCCAACCCACGGGGGGTCTATCCTTACCCCCAACCCACGGGGGGTCTATCCTTACCCCCAACCCACGGGGGGTCTATCCTTACCCCCAACCCACGGGGGGTCTATCCTTACCCCCAACCCACGGGGGGTCTATCCTTACCTCCAACCCACGGGGGGTCTACCCTTACCTCCAAACCCACGGGGGGTCTATCGTTACCCCCAACCCACGGGGGGTCTATCCTTTCCCCCAACCCACGGGGGATCTATCGTTACCCCCAACCCACGGGGGGTCTATCGTTACCCTCAACCCACGGGGAGTCTACCCTTACCTCCAAACCCACGGGGGGTCTATCGTTACCCCCAACCCACGGGGGGTCTATCCTTACCCCCAACCCACGGGGGGTATCAGGGAGGGTATGACAAAACGTGTGACGGCTGGATTGCAGTTATGAAGTGACTTGTACAATTTCTTTGCTGAACTGAGTCCCCTATGAAATGACCAAGATATTAATCAGATCTTCTACAGTATCCTAACCTACTTGAGCAGTCTATCGAGTTTCTGTCTTCCCGTAACGGGTGTTTGAGGACAAAGAAATTCGAAGACAAGGCCGAAACACTTGAAGACGAGGGCTCTTCCTCTGAAGACCGTCAATCGACTCGCCTCTATGGAAGTTCCTTGTCTTCGGTTTTCTTGTTTTCAATACCCGTTACATGAGAAACATATACGCTTCGAACCAGTGTTGCTATCTGAATCAGTGTTGATCTCCCAAAGAAACAATACAGTAGATATGCAGACAATGACGACGAAGAATACGTGTTACGTGTGATCATTGGATCCCAAAGAGAAGACCCGTACTTAGTGAAATCTTGCTGTTGTGCTTCGACCACATCAAGTAGGCCTACTAATTGCTCGTAGTATTTTGACCACGCAGTCAGATTTGGTACCGTAAATGTGTCAGCTTTTAAAGGAAAGGTAAACGGGACGATTGTATAACAGATGCGCATTCTGAGGTGAGATATTTTGTGAGCATCTCCAGTGAGCATCTCCAGTGAGCATCTCCAGTGAGCATCTCCAGTGAGCATCTCCAGTGAGCATCTCCAGTGAGCATCTCCAGTGAGCATCTCCAGTGTGACTGCCATCATAGGCGGCAGCACGAGCAGTGACAACAAAGCCTTCACTGACCCAACACAAGCACCACAAAGAAATGCACGTGCATGCACTGGCCGAGGTGGGCAGTTCATGTCAATATAGAAACCTTTCCGGAAGCAGCGTCGTCCTCCTTGCCTACTACATCGTCGTCGTCGTCGCCGTCGTCGTCGTCATTATAACTATCGTTGTCGTCGTTTCCGTCGTCATCGTCGTCGTCATTGTCATTGTCGTCTTTGTAATAATAGTTCTGGTCATCGTTGTCGTCGTCATCGTCATCGTGAACATTGTTGTTGTAATCATCGTCATTATGATCGTCACTATTATAATCATTGTGGTTTTTATCAAAAGTGTTGAAACAGCCAAAACGAAAATATTCTGTTTTCACTTCTCAAATCATCGCCGGGGGAAAACTAAATATTTTGGGATCAAAATGCATGAGCTGCATTAGTGTGAAAAGAAAAGAAAAACATCTGAGATAACTATGTATTCAATTATTGCATTTGAGGATATGAGATTACGATTTATATAAAATAAAATGGAATGGTTAGATTTTCCCACCCTACATGAACTTTTTGTATGATGCATCTTGTAGAGCAGCCCGAGTTTTAAAAGTCTGTCCATTCATCATGATAATCAAGACATGCGAAACAACAAAGACGAAAAGGGAGAACAGGAGAAAAATTAATATGCATCATCAAATTCAATAAAGATTTCAAGCAATACATATAATTAACTTACTACTCTCGTTTTCATTTACTAGAACAGGACACCTTGCCAAAACGCTGCCATGATTCTATCAGAACGTGGTACTTACGTGGTGTAAACACCGAACACAGTAACACAAGGCTTATTGCTCTCATCCTTTACTCCAAGAGACGCACTGCCGGTAATGTTGTGAAGGCGTCCGCCACTGTTTATGTTGCAATCTCATCTCGTCTGCCTCGTTTGAACGTCCAGCATCACCCTGTCAAAAAGCGCGCCAGTCACTGGCGAAGGGAACGGTCAAAAAGTGCAAGTTGAAGCATTGTGCTTGAAACGCGCCTTTAATATAGCCCAATGTTCATTTTGAATAGGATGGAAACAAATAATACGATGCAGACTTGTCAACACTGGCTTGGTGTGAGCCATCTAATAATAGCTGTTTACGAAGTGAGTGACTGTGATATATTTTATTCTGTCTGTCTGCCTGTGTTTCTGTCTGCCTGTGTGTCTGTCTGTCTGTCTGTCTGTCTGTCTGTCTGTCTGTCTGTCTGTCTGTCTGTCTGTCCGTCCGTCCGTCCGTCAGTCAGTCAGTCAGTCCGTCCGTCCGTCTGTTTGTCTTTCTTTCAATCAATTTCTGCTTGCGTGAAGACTGGTCGAGAATCAATGTATAGAGACAAAGCGTGTTCGTTTGTCAGGTGTGGGCGAACAAATAGTCGGTCAGTCCAACTAGCAGAGAATGCAGCGTAAAGCAATCCCCGCCTGTACTGCGAAGTAAAGGTCATCATAAAATGCAATACTTCTCACCTTGTCCTGGAAGTTGGTTAAGAAAACCGCAAAGAAAAAACATGTTTCATTTCCTGCAAAGTCTCATATTTTAGTAAGGCTTCCTGTTTAATAGGACATAAGTTTTGTGGTAGCAAATCCTTTGGCAGATGTTGATTTTGGAGGGTGCATTCTTAGGCTCTAAATAGCCACCGACTGACCGTTCTTTTTTTTTCTTTTTTTTTCTTTCTCCTGTAACTTTGGAGCGAAGGATCAGTGTGAGTAGGTTTTGAGCGAGTATTAATGTCTCTGAATGACTCGATATGCAGTGCTAAGAGACCTCGGAATATTTAGTCCTGTTTGTCCCTGCAAAGGTAGCTGCAGTAAACGCGTTTATTAAAATTCACTGGCAACTGCAGAATTTAGACAAATTAAGAACACACACACACACACACACACACACACACACACACACACACACACACACATATGTATATCGCTACAATTACCTTGCCTGATGTATCGTTTAGGCAATTAGCATAAACAGACCAGATTTTAACACTTGTTGAATCTACAGCCCTTGAAACTGATTAGTAAATGCACACCTCTCTGTCTCTTTATTCCTTTTCCACAATGTGTCGTTCTCTTCAAATATATTATTACAGCGCGCTGTTTGGCTGCAAGGAAATGCTGCCTGTATTTTCTTCAATGATACTATCAGGGGCTGTTACTTTACAAAGCAACAGATAACACCTTTGTCTAACCTGCACCTCTAGGTCGAATCGACTCCTGGTTCAAGGCCTGTTCAGGAGGGCGAGTGCTCGCGATTGATCGCTGTGCTCCCCTCCTGGATAGGCTATCTTGCGGCTGCTAGTCTAGTAGTAGTAGTAGTAGTAGTAGTAGTAGTAGTAGTAGTAACAGTAGTAGTGGACGCAATAGACGTAGTAGTAGCAGTAGTTGTAGTAGCAGTAGTAGTAGTAGTAGAAGTAGTAGTAGTAGTAGTAGAAGTAGTAGTAGTAGTAGTAGTAGTAGTAGTAGTAGTAGTAGTAGTAGTAGTAGTGGTCGTAGTAGTAGTAGTAGTGGTCGTAGTAGTAGTAGTAGTAGTAGTAGTAGTAGTAGTAGTAGTAGTAGTAGTAGTAGTAGTAGTAGTACTAGAAGTAGTAGTAATAGTAGTAGTAACAGTAGGAGTAGTAGTAGTGGTGGTAGTAGTAGTGGTAGTAGTAGTAGTGGTGGTAGTAGTAGTAGTAGTAGTAGTAGTAGTAGTAGTAGTAGTAGTAGTTGTAGTAGAAGTAGTAGTAGTAGAAGTAGCAGCAGCAGCAGCAGCAGCAGCAGCAGCAGCAGTAGTAGTAGTAGTAGTAGTAGTAGTAGTAGTAGTAGTAGTAGTAGTAGTAATGGTAGTAGTAGTGGTAGCTGTATTAGAAACTTCAAGCAATGTTCTCAACTCCCCCAAATCCCTCTTTTCAGCAGGCGATTCCATCGAGCACTCGCTCTCTTCAAGAAGCCCTAAGTCCCTGGAGGCTCCAGTTCACATTCTTGCAGCACGGCCAGTACAACATCCGCAATGAGCAGGCGACGTAACAACCTTGACGACCACACATGCTCTCAATGACACAGCGAGTTCCTGATGATCATCATGCAATCGGTATTAATCATCTCCATTGCCCTTTTCTCTCTAACTCTAGACAGAACATTCTCACTCAGACCAAAGAAAGAGATTTGTTGTACTTTATTCTACAAAAGAGACTCGAAGAATCGTTAGCTATGTGTACCATCTATGGCTCAGTGATTTGTGTATAGTATTTTGCATAGATTGTGTCCAAAACCTTTTTCGTTCCAAAGTAGTTTGTGCGGTGGCGTTTCCTCCGACATTCCAATCAGTCGCAGACTTCACACTCCAAAACATAAACAAACAAAGAAACCAGCAAAACACAGCATCCCGTCATACTTTTTGTCTGTGCAACTCTCTCGAAATGTCAACCATCTCTTTGGTAACTAGTACCACAGCCATGTTATTGAAAACCAATGATTTTCAGATCTCTTAACATTGTGTTTTCAACGTCCTGTAAGAGTTGGCAAATCTAAGTTTTTTTTCCAGGGCTTGTAATCGAAGCAACATCATCAACAGTGAAATTAAATCCATAACTGATTGATGAAGGAAAAAACTCATACTCGCGTGAATGCCATCTGCCTTTTTCTTTCAGTATCATTCATTGATTCATTCATAATTGACGTTTTCGAGCAGTTGTCAAGCTGTCCTCGTTCAAAAAAGCGGGCCATACCCGTCTAGATGTCCAGCTGTCTACCTACTCGTTACTAGCAACAAATTACTATCGCCTAGATGGGGGGCTTCTGAATCCTGAAAAAGATTGACAAAATTGGAGTTATTTTACCAAGACGACGCAGAATCTGTAGTCACTCAAATGATCTATTGCAACAATGAAGAATGCTGAGCCTTTTAGTTTTGAGTCAATATCAACATTTGAGATTTTGGCTGGTGTCCGTAGACTGCTGTAGTATTCGTTTGATAATCGGGTTCATTTTTAGGGGTATTTGCACTGGATCTGTTCGGACAAAGAACGATACATCGAGTATGGCAATTTTAATCATCATTGTAACAAAGAATGGTGTCATGGTGATGACGATGTTCCAAAGGTGTGCAGGTATTCTAGCACACACCTAGGGACTGATTCTGTGCAGGTATTCTAGCACACTGGTGGCGGCGGTGGTGAAGGCGTTGGGAAAAAGTGTGGATGTGGTTCTCTCTCTTTCTCTCTCTCTCTCTCTCTCTCTCTCTCTCTCTCTCTCTCTCTCTCTCAGTTTCTCTCTCTCTCAGTTTCTCTCTCTCTCTGTCTCTCAGTCTCTCTCTCTCTCTCTCTCTCTCTCTCTCTCTCCTTCTTTCTCTCTGTCTGTCTGTCTGTCTCTCAGTCTCTCACTCTCTCTCTCCTTCTTTGTCTGTCTGTCTGTCTGTCTGTCTGTCTGTCTGTCTGTCTGTCTGTCTGAATGTCTGTCTGTCTGTCTGTCTGTCTGTCTGTCTGTCTGTCTGTCTGACTCTCCCTCCCTCCCTCCCTCCCTCCCTCCCTCCCTCCCTCCCTCCCTCCCTCCCTCCCTCCCTCCCTCCTCCTCTCTCTTTCTTCAGAGTATGCACTATCCAAGGTCATGATTCCAGCCTCTCTTTTCTTAATCAACCTGGTAGTTCCCAACCCCACCAGGCCTTGAAGTTACGTGAACAGTGCACGTACATGTATGTTGGTAGTGCAGTATCTCCCGCCACAGGTGCCACGCACGATTTGCCTGCTAAGATAGCCCAGTACGCAGTAATTCGGTCAGGTGTGTTGCACCAAGTCTATAATCATCATCTTTGTCTCCTTTCCCCCCACCCAATAACACTACGACACAAAGACAAAGTCGCGGTCCTGTCAAACGACCTTGATAATCAACACTCCCTGATTGCAAGGAAACAAGAACAGTCACTCAGTCATCGCGTGGCAGCACAGAACTGTCACCAAAGATAGCGCAGGGTTGGACATTGCTGTAACCTCGTTGTCAAACAGACCTAATTGTTGCTTGATACGAACTGATACAGAGATCAAACAACTTGTAATCTTCACGTTGATGAGCTTTGTTTTTACGGGTGTTGGGTGAGCGTGAAGTTAAAGAGAAGGGCATAGATACTTTTAACATGATCACAGCAATGAAATCAATTAGTGCTGTTTAAAAAGATGTTTCGACTTCACGTCTGTGATAGTTACTATTCGAAATTATGCTGCTGTGTGCACATGATGATGTGAAACTTATTAAAACGTCTTTAGTTTTAACATTGGCGTCTGTGTACACTATTTGGATTTAAAACATTTCTTTAAATCGTCGTCGTCACAGTCGTCGTCACCACCATCATCACATCGACGTTGTTTTCGTCTTCGTTTTATGCTTCCCCTTGTGCTAACACACAGCAATCCAATAATTATGCTCACAATGCTAATACTTATCTCCGCGTTCAGTCGTGTTCTCATCCTGTTTTACGACGACCCCACACATAGTCTTGGTGCGCTTCTGCGCGCAGACAAAGATTGCCCATCCTCACGATTTCAATGAAACAGGAGAAGACGGAAAAGGAAAAACGACCAGACTCTCGTTGTGTCGAAGTCGGTCAACACTAATGTACTTAATTAAGCCTACTGTGGTGGGGTACAAGCAGTGCCAGCCGTTTAGCCTCTCTCGTTCACGTGTAGTGAGAATCAAATTGATTTTCCTCCCGTTGTTTGTACAGCCATCGATTGCGTGATTTAAGTAGTAGATTTCTATCTTGCAGTATCCGCAGTATGCATTCGTTCACTGCGAATTCCTTTCTTAATTTTGTGGCGTTGTATTCAGTTGCAGTTCTTTGTAAAGGAATGTATGTCGGAAAAGTAAAGAGTAAAAATGCATTCTGCCTATCCCCGTCTCGGCATGTGAGAAATCTTTAATTTCCCCATAAGTATCTGAGAAGAAATCCGAAGTGAAGGTATACGGGTTTAAGTCAGACCTGCAGCTGGCCGGAGCAAAGTGTTTATAGAAGGAGAGATACTCTGTCACACAGGAGAGATACTCTGTCACACAGGGGAGATACTCTGTCACACAGGAGAGATGCTCTGTCACACAGGGGAGATACTCTGTCACACAGGGGAGACAGGCCTACTCTCTGTCACACAGGGGAGATACTCTCTGTCACACAGGGGAGATACTCTCTGTCACACAGGAGAGATACTCTGTCACACAGGGGAGATACTCTCTGTCACACAGGGGAGATACTCTCTGTCACACAGGGGAGATACTCTCTGTCACACAGGGGAGATACTCTCTGTCACACAGGGGAGATACTCTCTGTCACACAGGGGAGATACTCTCTGTCACACAGGGGAGATACTCTCTGTCACACAGGGGAGATACTCTCTGTCACACAGGGGAGACAGGCCTACTCTCTGTCACACAGGGGAGATACTCTCTGTCACACAGGGGAGATACTCTCTGTCACACAGGGGAGACAGGCCTACTCTCTGTCACACAGGGGAGATACTCTCTGTCACACAGGAGAGATACTATCTGTCACACAGGGGAGATACTCTCTGTCACACAGGGGAGATACTCTCTGTCACACAGGAGAGATACTCTGTCACACAGGGGAGATACTATCTGTCACACAGGGGAGATACTCTCTGTCACACAGGGGAGATACTCTCTGTCACACAGGAGAGATACTCTGTCACACAGGGGAGATACTATCTGTCACACAGGGGAGATACTCTCTGTCACACAGGGGAGATACTCTCTGTCACACAGGGGAGATACTCTCTGTCACACAGGGGAGACAGGCCTACTCTCTGTCACACAGGGGAGATACTATCTGTCACACAGGGGAGATACTCTCTGTCACACAGGGGAGACAGGCCTACTCTCTGTCACACAGGGGAGATACTATCTGTCACACAGGGGAGATACTCTCTGTCACACAGGGGAGACAGGCCTACTCTCTGTCACACAGGGGAGATACTATCTGTCACACAGGGGAGATACTCTCTGTCACACAGGGGAGACAGGCCTACTCTCTGTCACACAGGGGAGATACTATCTGTCACACAGGGGAGATACTCTCTGTCACACAGGGGAGACAGGCCTACTCTCTGTCACACAGGGGAGATACTATCTGTCACACAGGGGAGATACTCTCTGTCACACAGGGGAGACAGGCCTACTCTCTGTCACACAGGGGAGATACTATCTGTCACACAGGGGAGATACTCTCTGTCACACAGGGGAGACAGGCCTACTCTCTGTCACACAGGGGAGATACTATCTGTCACACAGGGGAGATACTCTCTGTCACACAGGGGAGATACTATCTGTCACACAGGGGAGATACTCTCTGTCACACAGGGGAGATACTCTCTGTCACACAGGGGAGATACTCTCTGTCACACAGGGGAGATACTCTCTGTCACACAGGGGAGATACTCTCTGTCACACAGGGGAGACAGGCCTACTCTCTGTCACACAGGGGAGATACTCTCTGTCACACAGGAGAGATACTATCTGTCACACAGGGGAGATACTCTCTGTCACACAGGGGAGATACTCTCTGTCACACAGGAGAGATATACTCTGTCACACAGGAGAGATACTCTCTGTCACACAGGGGAGATACTCTCTGTCACATAGGAGAGATACTCTCTGTCACACAGGGGAGATACTCTGTCACACAGGGGAGAAGCAACGTCAGGTCAGAGGGGGATTAGGCTTAGTTCAAGGTTCTTCTGTTTCTTAATTAGCGTAATTGGTTCAGAGCATCTGGAGCTCTGGCTGGCATGTATTTATATTGGGTAGTAGAAGTTACAGGAACCCCTGATTGGCCTGAGGTTCTGGGACTGTCTCAGCCATTCAGAACGGAGGGGTGGAGCCAGAGGAAATAAGAGGGGTAAACATGCTGGGTCCAAAGAGTTGGAGTGAGAGAGAAGTTCGAGAGTGAAGGAGTCGGAAGGCGGACAGGGAAGTGAGTGGACACGATTTGTGTGTGCCCTTGTACGCTGCTTTGTAAGTAAGAAGAATAAAGGAGTTTGAAAAGTCACCGATCCGACTTGTCCTCTCCACATCCCATCCACGCTATAACATCTACTGCCATGCTCGACAGCCACGCTATAACATCTACTGCCATGCTCGACAGCCACGCTATAACATCTACTGCCATGCTCGACAGCCACGCTATAACATCTACTGCCATGCTCGACAGCCACGCTATAACATCTACTGCCATGCTCGACAGCCACGCTATAACATCTACTGCCATGCTCGACAGCCACGCTATAACATCTACTGCCATGCTCGACAGCCACGCACCTACCACACTACTAGGCCTACATATCTCAAACCGATCGCTGGGTCCTGAGTCCATCGCCTCTATCTCATTATAAAAACTCTCTTTGTCTCGAACTACCCATCCATCGAAACATCGGCTTTGTCGAAGTTAGCCTCTAATTGCAGTAGCATTTCTCCCATTGTCTCGAAGGTGAAGACAGGTATTCATTTCTTTGACGACTCGTTGATAATTGGAGTTGTGTCGAACCTTCAAAGACATCCGTCGAATCGATTAACTTTAGATTATTTATCGTTTGATATAATTGTGTGCAAACGTGAATTACTTCAATTAAAATCTCACAGGCTACTTGTTTTTATGAAAGCAAACCATACGTTGGAGCAAGAATGGAACAAATGCACAAATTCGCAGTTCATTAACACAATGTATTAATTAAAGGCATTGCTAATGTCGGATATGTGGATGGAACATCAGATGTGTGGAAGTAATCGGCAAGGTCCTCTCAGTGTCCACACAACGACAGTTTACTGTACTCTGCGGGAGAGAGTTCGTGTTGTTAAATCAAATGTCCAACTAGGGAGTGACTCAGATCTCAGTTTCAGTCAACTGTTGTTAAATCAAATGTCCGCTGTTCCATCCACATATCCGACATTAGCAATGCCTTTAATTAATACATTGTGTTAATGAACTGCGAATTATTACATTTGTTCCATTCTTGCTCCAACGTATGGTTTGCTTTCATAAAAACAAGTAGCATGTGAGATTTTAATTGAAGTAATTCACGTTTGCACACAATTATATCAAACGATAAATAATCTAAAGTTAATCGATTCGATGGATGTCTTTGAAGGTTCGACACAACTCCAATTATCAACGAGTCGTCAAAGAAATGAATACCTGTCTTCACCTTCGAGACAATGGGAGAAATGTTACTGCAATTAGAGACTAACTTCGACAAAGCCGATGTTTCGATGGATGGGTAGTTCGAGACAAAGATAGTTTTTATAATGAGATAGAGGCGATGGACTCAGGACCCAGCGATCGGTTTGAGATATGTAGGCCTAGTAGTGTGGTAGGTGCGTGGCTGTCGAGCATGGCAGTAGATGTTATAGCGTGGCTGTCGAGCATGGCAGTAGATGTTATAGCGTGGCTGTCGAGCATGGCAGTAGATGTTATAGCGTGGCTGTCGAGCATGGCAGTAGATGTTATAGCGTGGCTGTCGAGCATGGCAGTAGATGTTATAGCGTGGCTGTCGAGCATGGCAGGAGATGTTATAGCGTGGCTGTCGAGCATGGCAGTAGATGTTATAGCGTGGATGGGATGTGGAGAGGACAAGTCGGATCGGTGACTTTTCAAACTCCTTTATTCTTCTTACTTACAAAGCAGCGTACAAGGGCACACACAAATCGTGTCCACTCACTTCCCTGTCCGCCTTCCGACTCTTTCACTCTCGAACTTCTCTCCCACTCCAACTCTTTGGACCCAGCATGTTTACCCCTCTTATTTGCTCTGGATCCACCCCTCCGTTCTGAATGGCTGAGACAGTCCCAGAACCTCAGGCCAATCAGGGATTCCTATAACTTCTACTACCCAATATAAATACATGCCAGCCAGAGCTCCAGATGCTCTGAACCAATTACGCTAATTAAGAAACAGAAGGACCTTGAACTAAGCCTAATCCCCCTCTGACCTGACGTTGCTTCTCCCCTGTGTGACAGAGTATCTCCCCTGTGTGACAGAGCATCTCTCCTGTGTGACAGAGTATCTCCCCTGTGTGACAGAGTATCTCTCCTGTGTGACAGAGTATATCTCTCCTGTGTGACAGAGAGTATCTCCCCTGTGTGATAGAGAGTATCTCCCCTGTGTGACAGAGAGTATCTCTCCTGTGTGACAGAGAGTATCTCCCCTGTGTGACAGAGAGTAGGCCTGTCTCCCCTGTGTGACAGAGAGTATCTCCCCTGTGTGACAGAGAGTATCTCCCCTGTGTGACAGAGAGTATCTCCCCTGTGTGACAGAGAGTATCTCCCCTGTGTGACAGAGAGTATCTCCCCTGTGTGACAGAGAGTATCTCCCCTGTGTGACAGATAGTATCTCCCCTGTGTGACAGAGAGTATCTCCCCTGTGTGACAGATAGTATCTCCCCTGTGTGACAGAGAGTAGGCCTGTCTCCCCTGTGTGACAGAGAGTATCTCCCCTGTGTGACAGATAGTATCTCCCCTGTGTGACAGAGAGTAGGCCTGTCTCCCCTGTGTGACAGAGAGTATCTCCCCTGTGTGACAGATAGTATCTCCCCTGTGTGACAGAGAGTAGGCCTGTCTCCCCTGTGTGACAGAGAGTATCTCCCCTGTGTGACAGATAGTATCTCCCCTGTGTGACAGAGAGTAGGCCTGTCTCCCCTGTGTGACAGAGAGTATCTCCCCTGTGTGACAGATAGTATCTCCCCTGTGTGACAGAGAGTAGGCCTGTCTCCCCTGTGTGACAGAGAGTATCTCCCCTGTGTGACAGATAGTATCTCCCCTGTGTGACAGAGAGTAGGCCTGTCTCCCCTGTGTGACAGAGAGTATCTCCCCTGTGTGACAGATAGTATCTCCCCTGTGTGACAGAGAGTAGGCCTGTCTCCCCTGTGTGACAGAGAGTATCTCCCCTGTGTGACAGAGAGTATCTCCCCTGTGTGACAGAGAGTATCTCCCCTGTGTGACAGATAGTATCTCCCCTGTGTGACAGAGTATCTCTCCTGTGTGACAGAGAGTATCTCCCCTGTGTGACAGAGAGTATCTCCCCTGTGTGACAGAGAGTATCTCCCCTGTGTGACAGAGTATCTCTCCTGTGTGACAGAGAGTATCTCCCCTGTGTGACAGAGAGTATCTCCCCTGTGTGACAGAGAGTATCTCTCCTGTGTGACAGAGAGTATCTCCCCTGTGTGACAGAGAGTAGGCCTGTCTCCCCTGTGTGACAGAGAGTATCTCCCCTGTGTGACAGATAGTATCTCCCCTGTGTGACAGAGAGTAGGCCTGTCTCCCCTGTGTGACAGAGAGTATCTCCCCTGTGTGACAGAGAGTATCTCCCCTGTGTGACAGAGAGTATCTCCCCTGTGTGACAGAGAGTATCTCCCCTGTGTGACAGAGAGTATCTCCCCTGTGTGACAGAGAGTATCTCCCCTGTGTGACAGAGAGTATCTCCTGTGTGACAGAGTATCTCTCCTGTGTGACAGAGAGTATCTCCCCTGTGTGACAGAGAGTATCTCCCCTGTGTGACAGAGAGTAGGCCTGTCTCCCCTGTGTGACAGAGAGTAGTATCTCCCCTGTGTGACAGAGTATCTCTCCTGTGTGACAGAGAGTATCTCTCCTGCGTGACAGAGTATCTCTCCTGTGTGACAGAGAGTATCTCTCCTTCTATAAACACTTTGCTCCGGCCAGCTTCAGGTCTGACTTAAACCCGTATACCTTCACTTCGGATTTCTTCTCAGATACTTATGGGGAAATTAAAGATTTCTCACATGCCGAGACGGGGATAGGCAGAATGCATTTTTACTCTTTAATTTTCCGACATACATTCCTTTACAAAGAACTGCAACTGAATACAACGCCACAAAATTAAGAAAGGAATTCGCAGTGAACGAATGCATACTGCGGATACTGCAAGATAGAAATCTACTACTTAAATCACGCAATCGATGGCTGTACAAACAACGGGAGGAAAATCAATTTGATTCTCACTACACGTGAACGAGAGAGGCTAAACGGCTGGCACTGCTTGTACCCCACCACAGTAGGCTTAATTAAGTACATTAGTGTTGACCGACTTCGACACAACGAGAGTCAGCTCGTTTTTCCTTTTCCGTCTACTCCTGTTTCATTGAAATCGTGAGGATGGGCAATCTTTGTCTGCGCGCAGAAGCGCACCAAGACTATGTGTGGGGTCGTCGCAAAACAGGATGTGAACACGTCTGAACGCGGAGATAAGTATTAGCATTGTGAGCATAATTATTGGATTGCTGTGTGTTAGCACAAGGGGAAGCATAAAACGAAGACGAAAACAACGTCGATGTGATGATGGTGGTGACGACGACTGTGACGACGACGATTCAAAGAAATGTTTTAAATCCAAATAGTGTACACAGACGCCAATGTTAAAATTAAAGACGTTTTAATAAGTTTCACATCGTCATGTGCAGACAGCAACATAATTTCGAATAGTAACTATCACAGACGTGAAGTCGAAACACATCTTTTTAAACAGCACTAATCGATTTCATTGCTGTGATCATGTTAAAAGTAGCCTACCTATGCTCTTCTCTTTAACTTCACGCTCACCCAACACCCGTAAAAACAAAGCTCATCAACGTGAAGATTACAAGTTGTTTGATCTCTGTATCAGTTCGTATCAAGCAACAATTAGGTCTGTTTGACAACGAGGTTACAGCAATGTCCAACCCTGCGCTATCTTTGGTGACAGTTCTTTGCTGCCACGCGATGACTGAGTGACTGTTCTTGTTTCCTTGCAATCAGGGAGTGTTGATTATCAAGGTCGTTTGACAGGACCGCGACTTTGTCTTTGTGTCGTAGTGTTATTGGGTGGGGGGAAAGGAGACAAAGATGATGATTATAGACTTGGTGCAACACACCTGACCGAATTACTGCGTACTGGGCTATCTTAGCATGCAGGCAAATCGTGCGTGGCACCTGTGGCGGGAGATACTGCACTACCAACATACATGTACGTGCACTGTTCACGTGACTTCAAGGCCTGGTGGGGTTGGGAACTACCAGGTTGATTAAGAAAAGAGAGGCTGGAATCATGACCTTGGATAGTGCATACTCTGAAGAAAGAGAGAGGAGGAGGGAGGGAGGGAGGGAGGGAGGGAGGGAGGGAGGGAGGGAGGGACGGACAGAGAGACGGACAGACAGACAGACAGACAGACAGACAGACAGACAGACAGACAGACAGACATTCAGACAGACAGACAGACAGACAGACAGACAGACAGACAGACAGACAGACAAAGAAGGAGAGAGAGAGAGTGAGAGACTGAGAGACAGACAGACAGACAGAGAGAAAGAAGGAGAGAGAGAGAGAGAGAGAGAGAGAGAGAGAGACTGAGAGACAGAGAGAGAGAGAAACTGAGAGAGAGAGAAACTGAGAGAGAGAGAGAGAGAGAGAGAGAGAGAGAGAGAGAGAGAGAGAGAAAGAGAGAGAACCACATCCACACTTTTTCCCAACGCCTTCACCACCGCCGCCACCATTATGACCAGCACCAGAATCAGTCCCTAGGTGTGTGCTAGAGTTCCTGCACACCTTTGGAACATCGTCATCACCATGACACCATTCTTTGTTACATACTTACAATGATGATTAAAATTGCCATTCTCAATGTATCGTTCTTTGTCCGAACAGTACCCCTGAAAATGAACCCGATTATCAAACGAATACTACAGCAGTCTACGAACACCAGCCAAAATCTCAAATGTTGATACTGACTCAAAACTAAAATGCTCCGCATTCTTCATTGTTGCAATAGATCATTTGAGTGACTACAGATTCTGAGTCGTCTTGGTAAAATAAACCCAATTTTGTCAATCTTTTTCAGGATTTAGAAGCCCCCATCTAGGCGATAATAATTTTTTGCTTGTAACGAGTAGACAGCTGGACAACTAGGCGGGTATGACCCGCTTTTTTGAACGAGGACAGCTTGACAACTGCTCGAAAACGTCAATTATGAATGAATCAATGAATGATACTCAAAGAAAAAGGCGAGTATGAGTTTTTTCCTTCATCAATCATTTATGGATTTAATTTCACTGTTGATGCTGTTGCTTCGATTACAAGCCCTGGAAAAAACTTAGATTTGCCTACTCTTACAGGACGTTGAAAACACAATGTTAAGAGATCTGAAAATCATTGGTTTTCAATAACATGGCTGTGGTACTAGTTACCAAAGAGATGATTGACATTTCGAGAGAGTTGCACAGACAAAAAGTATGACTGGATGCTGTGTTTTGCTGGTTTCTTTGTTTGTTTATGTTTTGGAGTGTGAAGTCTGCGGCTGATTGGAATGTCGGAGGAAACGCCACCGCACAAACTACTTTGGAACGAAAAAGGTTTTGGACACAATCTATGCAAAATACTATACAGAAATCACTGAGCCATAGATGGTACACATAGCTAACGATTCTTCGAGTCTCTTTTGTAGAATAAAGTACAACAAATCTCTTTCTTTGGTCTGAGTGAGAATGTTCTGTCTAGAGTTAGAGAGAAAAGGGCAATGGAGATGATTAATACCGATTGCATGATGATCATCAGGAACTCGCTGTGTCATTGAGAGCATGTGTGGTCGTCAAGGTTGTTACGTCGCCTGCTCATTGCGGATGTTGTACTGGCCGTGCTGCAAGAATGTGAACTGGAGCCTCCAGGGACTTAGGGCTTCTTGAAGAGAGCGAGTGCTCGATGGAATCGCCTGCTGAAAAGAGGGATTTGGGGGAGTTGAGAACATTGCTTGAAGTTTCTAATACAGCTACCACTACTACTACCATTACTACTACTACTACTACTACTACTACTACTACTACTACTACTACTACTACTGCTGCTGCTGCTGCTGCTGCTGCTGCTGCTGCTACTTCTACTACTACTACTACTACTACTACTACTACTACTACTACTACTACTACTACTACTACTACTACTACTACTACCACCACTACTACTACTACCACTACTACTACCACCACTACTACTACTCCTACTGTTACTACTACTATTACTACTACTTCTACTACTACTACTACTACTACTACTACTACTACTACTACTACTACTACTACTACTACTACTACTACTACGACCACTACTACTACTACTACGACCACTACTACTACTACTACTACTACTACTACTACTACTACTACTACTACTACTACTACTACTACTACTACTACTACTTCTACTACTACTACTACTGCTACTACTACTACTGCTACTACTACGTCTATTGCGTCCACTACTACTGTTACTACTACTACTACTACTACTACTACTACTACTACTACTAGACTAGCAGCCGCAAGATAGCCTATCCAGGAGGGGAGCACAGCGATCAATCGCGAGCACTCGCCCTCCTGAACAGGCCTTGAACCAGGAGTCGATTCGACCTAGAGGTGCAGGTTAGACAAAGGTGTTATCTGTTGCTTTGTAAAGTAACAGCCCCTGATAGTATCCCTAAAGAAAATACAGGCAGCATGTCCTTGCAGCCAAACAGCGCGCTGTAATAATATATTTGAAGAGAACGACACATTGTGGAAAAGGAATGAAGAGGTAGAGAGGTGTGCATTTACTAATCAGTTTCAAGGGCTGTAGATTTAACAAGTGTTAAAATTTGGTCTGTTTATGATAGTTGCCTAAACGATACATCAGGCAAGGTAATTGTAGCGATATACATATGTGTGTGTGTGTGTGTGTGTGTGTGTGTGTGTGTGTGTGTGTGTGTGTGTTCTTAATTTGTCTAAATTCTGCAGTTGCCAGTGAATTTTAATAAACGCGTTTACTGCAGCTACCTTTGCAGGGACAAACAGGACTAAATATTCCGAGGTCTCTTAGCACTGCATATCGAGTCATTCAGAAACATTAATACTCGCTCAAAACCTACTCACACTGATCCTTCGCTCCAAAGTTACAGGAGAAAGAAAGAAACAAACAAAACAACAAAGAAAAAGAACGGTCAGTCGGTGGCTATTTAGAGCCTAAGAATGCACCCTCCAAAATCAACATCTGCCAAAGGATTTGCTACCACAAAACTTATGTCCTATTAAACAGGAAGCCTTACTAAAATATGAGACTTTGCAGGAAATGAAACATGTTTTTTCTTTGCGGTTTTCTTAACCAACGTCCAGGACAAGGTGAGAAGTATTGCATTTTATGATGACCTTTACTTCGCAGTACAGGCGGGGATTGCTTTACGCTGTATTCTCTGCTAGTTGGACTGACCGACTATTTGTTCGCCCACACCTGACAAACGAACACGCTTTGTCTCTATACATTGAATCTCGACCAGTCTTCACGCAAGCAGAAATTGATTGAAAGAAAGACAAACAGACGGACGGACGGACTGACTGACTGACGGACGGACGGACGGACGGACGGACGGACGGACGGACGGACGGACGGACAGACAGACAGACACACAGACAGACACACAGGCAGACAGAAACACAGGCAGATAGACAGAATAAAATATATCACAGTCGCTCACTTCGTAAACAGCTATTATTTGATGGCTCACACCAAGCCAGTGTTGACAAGTCTGCATCGTATTACTTGTTTCCATCCTATTCAAAATGAACATTGGGCTATATTAAAGGCGCTGTTTCAAGCACAATGCTTCAACTTGCACTTTTTGACCGTTCCCTTCGCCAGTGACTGGCGCGCTTTTTGACAGGGTGATGCTGGACGTTCAAACGAGGCAGACGAGATGAGATTGCAACATAAACAGTGGCGGACGCCTTCACAACATTACCGGCAGTGCGTCTCTTGGAGTAAAGGATGAGAGCAATAAGCCTTGTGTTGCTGTGTTTGGTGTTTACACCACGTAAGTACCACATTCTGATGGAAGCGTGGCAGCGTTTTGACAATGTGTCCTGTTCTAGTAAATGAAAACGACAGCAGTAAGATATGTATTGCTTGAAATCTTTATTGAATTTGATGATGCATTTAAATTTTTCTCCTGTTCTCGCTTTTCGTCTTTGTCGTTTCGCATGTCTTGATTATCATGATGAATGGACAGACTTTTAAAACTCGGGCTGCTCTACAAGATGCATCATACAAAAATTTCATGAAGGGTGGTAAAATGTAACCATTCCATTTTATTTTATATAAATCGAAATCTCATATCATCAAATGCAATAATAGAATACATAGTTATCGCAGATGTTTTTCTTTTCTTTTCACACTAATGCAGCTCATGCATTTTGATCCCAAAATATTTAGTTTTCCCCCGGCGATGATTTGAGAAGTGAAAATATAATATTTTGGTTTTGGCCGTTTCAACACTTTTGATAAAATCCACAATGATTATAATAGTGACGATCATAATGACGATGATTACAACAACAATGTTCACGATGACGATGACAACGACAACGGTGACCAGAACTATTGTTTCAAAGACGACAATGACTATAACGACGACGACGACGGAAACGACGACAACGAGTTATAATGACGACGACGGCGGCGGCGGCGACGACGACGACGACGATGTAGTAGGCAAGGAGGACGACGTTACTTCCGGAAAGGTTTCTTTATTGACAGGAACTGCCCACCTCGGCCAGTGCATGCACGTGCATTTCTTTGTGGTGTTTGTGTTGGGTCAGTGAAGGCTTTGTTGTCACTGCTCGTGCTGCCGCCTATGATGGCAGTCACACTGGAGATGCTCACAAAATATCTCACCTCAGAATGCGTATCTGTTATACAATCGTTCCGTTTACCTTTCCTTTAAAAGCTGACACATTTACGGTACCAAATCTGACTGCGTGGTCAAAATACTACAAGCAATTAGTAGGCCTACTTGATGTGGTCGAAGCACAACAGCAAGATTTCACTAAGTACGGGTCTTCTCTTTGGGAACCAATGGTCACACGTAACACGTATTCTTCGTCGTCATTGTCTGCATATCTACTGCATCGTTTCTTTGGGAGATCAACACTGATTCAGATAGCAACACTGGTTCGAAGCGTATTGTTTCTCATGTAACGGGTATTGAAAACAAGAAAATCGAAGACAAGAAACTTCCATAGAGGCGAGTCGTTTTTGACGGTCTTCAGAGGAAGAGCCCTCGTCTTCAAGTGTTTCGGCCTTGTCTTCGAATTTCTTTGTCCTCAAACACCCGTTACGGGAAGACAGAAACTCGATAGACTGCTCAAGTAGGTTAGGATAATGTAGAAGATCTGATTAATATCTTGGTCATTTCACAGGGGACTCAGTTCAGCAAAGAAATTGTACAAGTCACTTCATAACTGCAATCCAGCCGTCACACGTTTTGTCATACCCTCCCTGATACCCCCCGTGGGTTGGGGGTAAGGATAGACCCCCCGTGGGTTGGGGGTAACGATAGACCCCCCGTGGGTTTGGAGGTAAGGGTAGACTCCCCGTGGGTTGAGGGTAACGATAGACCCCCCGTGGGTTGGGGGTAACGATAGATCCCCCGTGGGTTGGGGGAAAGGATAGACCCCCCGTGGGTTGGGGGTAACGATAGACCCCCCGTGGGTTTGGAGGTAAGGGTAGACCCCCCGTGGGTTGGGGGTAAGGATAGACCCCCCGTGGGTTGGGGGTAAGGATAGACCCCCGTGGGTTGGGGGTAAGGATAGACCCCCCGTGGGTTTGGGGTAAGGATAGACCCCCCGTGGGTTGGGGGTAAGGATAGACCCCCCGTGGGTTGGGGGTAAGGATAGACCCCCCGTGGGTTGGGGGTAAGGATAGACCCCCCGTGGGTTGGGGGTAAGCATAGACCCCCCGTGGGTTGGGGGTAAGCATAGACCCCCCGTGGGTTGGGGGTAAGGGTAGACCCCCCGTGGGTTGGGGGTAAGGATAGACCCCCGTGGGTTGGGGGTAAGGGTAGACCCCCCGTGGGTTGGGGGTAAGGATAGACCCCCCGTGGGTTGGGGGTAAGGATAGACCCCCCGTGGGTTGGGGGTAAGGATGTACCCACCGCACCTCCATACGTGATTTGTAAAGGGCGAATAACCAGGGGAATCTGGACTTTACGCTTTGATTATAACTAGTTCGAGTGATTTCGTGACCAATGGCCTTGCATATATCCTACAAAGGCTGATAGGTCTTAAAACTTTATCCATCCATTCATCTCTCCCTCCCTGGTAAATGCTAATGATCACTTTGGAATACAGCCTGACAGTTTATGTGTGGCCTGATGATGATCAACCGAGTTACTAGTGTTCTCGTTTTGTGGTCAAGGCCTTTGCTTTATAAGGTATTGCGATGTCTTGGCATGACCATACACTCCATCGGGAAGATGAAAGAGCCATCTGGTCTGCAGGGAAATATTTCGTTTTTGCTTCGTAGTGTTATCTTACTGCCTTTTGAATCGTGGTGTATTAATATTTGTTTTGCCTGTACTGTGGTATTAGACCGCAGGACGTGGCTTCGGATCGTTCAAGTCCGCTCGCCCAAAATATGGACTATGTTCCCATATTATATTATGATAGTACATGGTATTGGGGATTGAAAACAGCAAAGTTCCCACTTCGATCACATTTTTAAAACAGTGAAAAATAACTTTTTAAAGTGCGGATTTGTATGGCAAGGATTGCCTCCCTTTCGATGCAAAACTATACAGGAGTAACTTCCCGTGACACATTTTGGTAGTTTCGGCAAATCAGAAATTAGGTCAGATTTACTGCAAATTGCATGCATGTACAATGCACTGACAAAGTTATGTGAACACCACAGTTAAGCAGTGTTCCAAACACCATAAACCTATTCCTGGTTTACCGATCTCACAGTTTTGTGCAAATGCAGAGATGTTCTTTTTCATTCAACTCTTCCAAAATTTGAGCCAGGTTCTTTTGGGGGTGCTGTGCGCAGCCAAAGACTACGCTGTGTTGAGCTGTGCACTGAGCTACAGTGCAATCCTACCATAAGTATGAATGTAGTGTGCAGACAGAACAACGTTTTGGATGATTTGAGAGATAAGGGAAACTTTCTAATGTCTCAGTGTTCAATGCATGAAAGCTTGAAAACTCCAAGACAAACCACATGGAATGAGAGGCAAGGTAATTTAAAATTAGCTCTGAATAATGACAATAGTTCTGGAATATGCATATTTTTTGGTGCATGCACATAATCTCAGTTGGTCCAGGCTTGTTGGAAAAACTGAGAGCTAAATTTCAAGCTCATAAACAGCCAGTGTACATTGTTGCATACAAGGGTGAATTATTGCACTCTGACACAAGCTAAACATTAGAGTGTGTTGTGGTAGTGTTTCCTTGAGGTGCTGAAGTTCAAATTTTAAACTTTCCAAGGCAAATGTTTTGAAAATCACATTCTTTTTTTATGTCAAAATGCATAGTTTGGGTATGCTGGTGGTTTGATGTGATCTCAAAACATTATTATGCTGCATGGATTATCTTGAAGTATATAGTCAGCTCTTTTGTCATGATAATTGTTTCATTGTTGTGATCATGACTGTTGTAGTCTAGTTCATGTTGGTCAAGAATAAAAGGCCGTACAAGCTTTGCTCTTGTGGGAAATTTCATGCTGACAAGGCAAAAATAATCTAAGAAAGGCATTGAAGGTGTAAAATTGTGATCAATTGCTTGAGGATATTTTATGGAATTTGTTTAGAACAATGCTCCCTCTTAACAGGATCAAACATTATCAATGGGGCAGATTATTATTAATCTGAGAATACATTATTAAATTATTCTTAATATACATGAAATGATGAATGGACACCTGTCATCTTGAAGATAGTTTCTTTGAGCATATCACTGTGGATCTGCTTTTTAATGTTTAGAAATTATTCCATTAAGTTTCTTGGGCTAAAGAGAGCTCTGAGCTTGAGAGCCAAGTCCTTATAAAAGAAATTCCAATGTAACCATTCCTTATCATTTGAAATGTTTTTCTTGCTTGCATTTCATATTTGGGCTTCTTCCTTTTTTCTCAATTGTTTCACTTGTTTAATTTAATTTTTAATGCAATTATTACATGTATATATATATATAACATTTGACAATATAGAATTGCTACTCAATTGGTCATGCTAAAATGTTCTGATTTGTAAGATTGTAAGAAACAAACTATAGATTTTGTGGTCTGAAACTGATACTTTTCAAAGCCAACCTGATCTTTGTTTAAGCAATGAATATTTCTGGCTGGAAGTTTTCCCATGGATGAAACAGATTTCCCTCTTGTCACACGCTTGTTGCTGGAGTCTACTGAGGCGTCATTGTCAGACACGGTGTTTTTGTAGACCAGCCGTTTTTTTCGCTGAAGTTTCACATTGCACGTTAATCGTTGATAACACGAACAATGGAACCCACAGTTACCAACGCCGATAACCCCACGTTCAACCTGTTCACTGAACGTGACACTGACAGAACTCGCTTCCCCATCAAATAATTTCCACTCAGAAGCAAAATCCAAGGCTTTTGCCAACGTAATATCGGTAAAAGGCTTGATGTAGTCATTGTTTACATTTTGGAAATGTATTTGCACATGCACACGCGGCTATGGTGGAAACTCCGCAGTAAATCTGATCTAATTTCTGGTTGGCCAAAACTACCAAAATGTGTCACGGAAAGTAACTCCTGTATAATCTGTGTAAGGAAGGGCCGAAACACTCGGCGACGGGGACTCTTCCTCTGAAGACCGTCTTCTGCTTCGCTCCGTAGGGAGTTTCTAGCTACTGTATAGTTTTGCATCGAAAGGGAGGCAATCCTTGCCATACAAATCCGCACTTTAAAAAGTTATTTTTCACTGTTTTAAAAATTCGATCGAAGTGGGAACTTTGTTGTTTTCAATCCCCAATACCATGTACTATCATAATATAAAAACCGCTGGCGCTGAACCTCCAGGTTTTGGCATTAAAAAACCACAATAAAGTCTGTAGGACCTTCAGTAAACCTGGATGGATAACAGGATGTCTGTAGTGCCACTGTAGCTTTTGAAGTAAGTCACACACGGCTTTGTGTACAGGATCACAGGAGTATATCCAAAGCTTGACATCAAGTCTTGAACAGATGGAAGTCTCCTGCTTTTGCATCTGCTTCCCCCACCCCATTCCCCACCCTACCCGTCGCCACCCCCGACCCCCTCAGCACGCACGCGCGCACACACACACACACACACACCACACACACACACACACACACACACACACACACACACACACACACTCACTCACACAAAACGGGAAAAACGCATTTCGCCCTCCCTCACACTAGCCACCCCCCCCCCCCTTTTTTTTCACCAATTACCCCCGTCTTCCATTCCAGATCTCATATCTGTCACCGTTTTTCTTATGATGGCTGCATCATTCAGTTGTATGTCCTTTTTTTCTCTCTCTGTGTGGTGGTGGTTTTTTTTGTCTTTACTTTATTATGGCTGCTATGGCGCAACTGCGCAGGTGCGCGAAAGATTTATTCGAGCCACTTGTATCAATGTGAATTTGATCTAACCAAAATTTACATGGTCACGAATTCGATTCACGGTACTCGTTTTCTTCTTTCACCGCCAAACTATGCCAGACTTGCCGGTTCCGGTATGTGTCGCCTTTGTCTAACTATATACGGGATGCGAATCCTGTGAGTTAGTGAGCACATCATACAAGCTGTTGCACAATAATGGGTCCATAATTATTTTCAGGCCGGCATGGACGCATCGTCATCTGCATACATTTAGGCGTGTGTGGAACTGCCACATCCCGTACCCCCCCCGGGAATAAATAGCTTTCCACGTATTCCATATTTAATACTTGCAATTCATCAGCCGTTGCCTTCTTTGCACATGCCGGTGCCCAGTGTCGGACCCCTGGCGGTCTTTGTGCTGGTCCGTGGCCATGTGCCGGACCCGTCCGTGCTCGGCCCGTCTTGCTGCCCCGTCCGTGTGCGCAGTTCATGCAAGGTACGTCCGTGCCTAGGACCGCCGCGACGGCCGCCGTTGCGGCGCTTTTGGTACCCCCACCTCCTTCGTGTCGTTCTCACTTTCGTCATCCGGCGCTCGTTCTCCCTCCCCCGTCCCCGCCTGCTTCCCCCCCCCCCTCCCTTTCTCTTTCTCTCCTCGTGTGTTGTGCGCGCGCGTGTGTGGTTTTGCCTCATGTCTTGTTACGTGTTCTGGCGTCCGCTCAGCGTATCCGCCCGTATCACTTCACTTGCAAGTGTTGGGTGGAGCCCCGCTCCGCCCATGTTCTTCGCCGGCGTCATCTTCTCCTGTTGCTTCCTGTCCCCCTGCTGTTCTCTGCGCTGTCGAGCACGATTTCTAGCCTCACCTGGCCCGGCCCAGCGCCCGGCCTGTGTTCGCGCCTGGTGCGCACGAATGTCAATGTGTCAATAAATGCAAATCTTATTAATTTCCCCTATTTCAAGGCCATACGTTGACAGCCGTATAGTTCCCTTTTTGTTTGCTTATTTCGTTTTCACCACCACAGCCTATGACATGTACGCCAGCTGACGATCGTGTCCCTGCCGTTCGCCCCAAAATTATGCCCAGATCTTGGTGCGCCGGCGCTTTGTCTGATGTGCCCGTGCCCTCTGTCTATCCCGTATATATGTGAGAACAAAGGCAGAACACATACTTCCCCCGCAATCGTTGGCATAGTGTGCTCGGGCCGCGCGCCCCCGCGTGTGTGGCCTCGCACTCGTGACAGTGTAATGTGAATATCTCCATTCACATTGATACAGTGGCCGAAATAAATCTTTGCCCACTGCGCAGTCGCATAGCAGCCTCATAAAGTAAAGAGACAACAAACCACCACCACACAGAGACGAAAAAATGGACTACAACTGATGATGCAGCCATCCTAAGAACCGGTGGACCGAATGAGATCTGAATGGAAGCGGGGGTAATTGGTGACCAACCGCGGGGGGGGGGTGGCTAGGTGATGGAGTGCCCTGCGTTTTCCGTTTGTCGTGCAGTGCGTGTGTGTGTTTGTGGTGGTGTGTGGTGGTGTGTGTGGTGTTGTGTGTGTGTGTGTGGCACACGCCGCGTGCGGCTGAGGGGGTCGGGGGTGGCGACGCGGTAGGGTGGGCAGGGGGGGCCGCCGATGCCCACGCGGAGCGTCATTGTTCACGCCTGATGTCAAGCTTATGGATATCCGCGGGACCTGTTACCTACACGGGTGTCGACTTAC